>JBBMJY010000003.1:14228312-14247348 GCA_037833715.1 Toxotes lorentzi
GTGTGTGTGTGTGTGTGTGTGTGTGTGTGTGTGTGTGTGTGTGTGTGTGTGTGTGTGTGTGTGTGTGTGTGTGGCAAGCATATAGAAATGCACTGCGCTTCCCATTCATGATAATTGAATGCTTTGGTCCATTTGTGTTTTCGTGGTTTATTTTCTGCTGGTGGCTTTAATGGCTTGTTATCTGTCTAAACCTGTTTTTAAATGCTTTCTAATGAGTGTTCACATGCATCACCCCCTGACGCTCAGTGCTGCTTTGTTTTTAATCTCACAATAACAGTGTTAAGGTTTTTCTCAAGGTTATTGTTGTTTTGTCAAGCTCCTGTCAAAATCTGCAGATGTTTGATGAGCACTGACTTGCTCGAGTATGCTGAGAAACATATGTAGCAGAATTAAATGATGTGTTTTTAACGGTGGAGTCCTTGTGAAGCTGTCACCAACATGCTTTCTGCATGAATAGCTGTATTCTGAGAGATTGTCAGGAAACTGGATAAATACCAATTTTGGAAGTATGGGGGAGCTGTGCAATACAACTTTAAGTTTCAGAGGTTTCAGAAAATTGATTTGTGCAAATATAAAGATGTTGATTATTGATTCTTTTATGTTCTATAAGAAATTAATTTAAACTGCAGCCCACATCTCCACTTAGTCACAGGAGTCACTGTTTAAATGTGGTCATAACTTGGACATATAACCTTGATGTGTGTCTATTATTGGAATTTCTTTACTGAGGTTATTTAATTCTACCGGTTCTTATTACTGCCAAAGCTATTATATACATCAATCCAGCAAGTAATGAACCTAATAGACAGCTGACTCCTCTTGTCCATTTTATCAGTGTAAATGTAAAGATATCTCAGTCATTGTTTGTGTGTGGTATGTGTTAGTTGAGAGGCTTTGTATTGTTTGTAATTGCCCAGTGGTCACCTTTTATAAGTGTGCGTGCTCCATGCATCCGTCTGTGTAGCTGTCTGAGGACTATGTGCAGACTTTAAATTATCTGATGACAATAATGCATGTCACATAATTGATGTAAACATGCTGGTGCATGCAAGGGTTGTAGGGTGCCTTCATATCATATTGCTTTACAAATGTGTGCCTATTTTCAATGATTTGTGTGTGAATGTAGTGTTGGATCCAATGAGCTGACGTCAAGTTAGTGTTCTAAAATATTTCTCATGAGATTTCTGTATGTGCCTGTCTGTAATTGCCATTTGGGGCAGCTGTCGTCTACAACTGCACATTGAAATAGCAGTGAGAACTTGTAGTCCCCCAGCCTTGATCACAAAGACACAATAGC
The DNA here is from genome assembly GCA_037833715.1 of Toxotes lorentzi. Lineage (NCBI taxonomy): Eukaryota > Metazoa > Chordata > Actinopteri > Toxotidae > Toxotes > Toxotes lorentzi. Next base: position 14,229,610 of record JBBMJY010000003.1, read on the forward strand.
GTCAGATAAAAGAAACAGTACATGTCAGGAATTACACATAGAAAAAGCAGAGCAGTAATTCATTTGTATGACAAATACATAATCAGCATGTATAAGGGAGACCTCTACTTAATATGACATGTGAAGTGTGTGTGTAATTACTCTACACATGTATTAATAGTCGACATATAATAGGTAAGATCTAATGCAGTGCTAAGCTCTACACACCTGTGTTCTCTGGCTAAGGTAGGTACTAGCTGGTTACTGAAAGCTAGTGAGCATATCTCTAAATGTGCCTTCCATCACATTTCAGCTCGACACTCTCCAATTTCAGTGTGTTTATTATTAATCCAACATTTTCAGACATTCTTTCTCATTTTTTCTGACAGCTTCCCAACAGGCACTGAAGAGCCCGTGATATTAATGCAATACATTTCTCTTTCTTTGTCTCCGCAGGAAAAGAGGAGTATGTCGCAACCTTCAAAGGATCTGAGTTCTTCTGCTACGACTTGTCCTTGAACCCGATTCAAAGCAGCAGTGATGAAATCACATTGTCATTCAAAACTCTACAGAGGAATGGACTGATGCTGCACACGGGCAAATCAGCTGATTACGTCAACCTGGCACTGAAAAATGGGGCTGTCTCACTCGTCATTAATTTGGGGTCTGGAGCCTTTGAAGCTCTTGTGGAGCCAGTCAATGGGAAATTTAATGACAATGATTGGCATGATGTCAAAGTAACAAGGAATCTACGTCAGGTAACAGTACAGAGGATGATGCAGAGACTCAGTAAATGAATCAAAACAAATGCACTTAAATCATTACCATCATACAATATATTATTTTTCTTTCCAGACATTGTAATTGGATTGCTAAATTGAATCATGGTGGTTTATGGTGGAGATAAAACAGAACCACAAGTGAGCAGGGATATCTAGATGTGAATCAAGACCTCTATTAAGTTACAGTTTGAGGGAGAAAAGAGAGACAGAGCTTTTAAAAGAGAATTCAGAGCATTCAGCCTCAACAAAGGCAAACTATGACATTTATTTACTGTTAATGTGTTCTACCTTTTTATAAGTTTATATACTATTTTTTTGCTATGACTTAGTAGTAAGAAAGTACAATTTTCACAGTTTTCAGTATTCATGTACATTTGAAAAATATAACTGAATTCAAATGTCATATCAACATTTATTGAGATGTTAGTACAGTTATGAGCGTTCATTTCTGTTAAGGATGACATCTCTGTTGAGATATAAAACCATTAAATGAATAGGAATCTTTTTACACATTAGACTTTATAAAAACTCCACTTTCTATACAAAGTATAAAGATAAAGCAGGGTTATATTGTTATATAGGTTTACCCTTTGAAATCAAAGTCCTATGAGCAAAGGTAAATCCCTCCAACTGGATCTATAGGCTGTGATGGGCTCTTCTACATCGCCTCAAGGACTCACCTCTGCATTAATAACTCTTAAGAGACTATGTAGTGACAGTCTGAAAGGCTCAGACAGCGTAAGATTTCTTACTTCTTTAGAAATCCCATTCAGCAACTTGTGCCGCTCACATTACTTAAAAATCAGAGGATAGTCCATTCTAGCCATCCTACTGACTCTGCCGTCCACCTCTGGCAATGCTGCTAATAAGTGGGGGAGTGGACAGGGTAGCATCAGAATTGGCTGTTCCCTGATTCTAACCAAGAGCAGATGAATCAGATGCAATGAAGGAAAGGTGTAAAGCAGAGCCTTTGGCCATGTCCAAATGCATTCACCTGCAAAAACAGATCATCCTGGCAAAGAGTGCCGTTACAGAGACCGAGTGTTTGTTGCATTGCAAACAGATTAACTACTGTTCATTTGTACCAGGCCAACATATACTTAATGATGTCAGGATGCAGCTGCTGCTCTGTGGGTGGCAGAAAACCCTTGGACATTACAACAGTTCTAGCCTGTTGGACCCCTGACCAATCTGAAGACAGCAAAGGTTTGCTGGAGTGCACACCAACATGTTCCCAGTGGCTTTACAACGATAACAACAAAGTCAACTGATGTAAGCCACCACTGAGGCAGTTGTTGGTTGGAATTTCACATCCCTGTTGGCTAAACGCTAACACGATCCTGATCACTGCTTCCATTAACAGCAGGTTGATGCGTTATGACTCACACTGTCCAGGGAGTCTTATTAAAGCAGGACATGGGGTTTCCTCCAATACTCAAGGGCCTGAGTGGCCACAGGTGGAAGACTGAGATGATCTGGCATTTGGGATCTGGTCCCAGGTGCACAAAGCGCTGCCACAGGTGTCTCGTGAAGAAAACCCAAAGGACCCAATAAGCTGAACACTGCCATCGGGCCCAGTCGCTACATAACAGCTAAGCCAGTGACCTGTGGTCCTGTAAAATCTAGTGTATCGTTTCTAGAATATGTTCAGAGATTTTCTGGGTCCAGAGAGGTAATTTCTGGATGCTATCTAGGTGAAAGAAAATCTCCTGATAATAACTTTGTAGATATTTGTAGGATACCTATAGCAGACAAAACTGGAGCAATTGGATCTTTCAAGGAAACATAGCAACATGAAAATATTGTACAAATTTTTGAGGTTGCATTCTGCATTAATTTAGCCAGTGTAAATCCAAGAGGGGTCTCATATCCATGGTCTCTTTGGGGACCAGGAAGTAGCCAAAAAAAAGACTGCTTTGTTTGTCTTCCTGGGACCTGAGACCTCTGAGACTGCTAGTTTAAGTAGCAGCACTCTGTCAATCTAGTGTTTTTTCCAGGCAGAGGCTGGCTTAGAGAAACCCATGTACCTGCAATGTGATTGAGGCACAGAGACATTCCTGTATTACCTGTACAACCACCCAGAAATGTTCATCAATGGAAGCCTCTACATGAAGCAGACAGCTGGGGTGCCCGCCAATGTTGTTGATGACATACTGAAAAGCAGTTGGTGCAGATCACTTGTCAACACCAGAAGTGCAGGACGTGCATTGTCTCATTGAACTGAGGACACCAGGTGAATACATCTTGGATCAGTGCATTGTCAGGGTTAGGTTAGTTTAAGTTCAGCATGTCTAGATAAAGGCATTACGCAGACCATGGCCTGCAAGAAATTCTAGCTTGTCATCTTTGCCCAGCTTATACATTCACATAGATCCTATTAGAGTGTTGTGTTAAATAGAATGGCACAGATTTTTGTCCAATGTACCCAACAGTGTCAATCTGATTATTTTGACCTACAAGATACTTGTTAAGGTCTCTAAGGACAGTAATGCCAGGCTTTACAAACACATCATTAAGACAGGATTTCTAGTTTTGTTCCTGCTCATTTGGTGGGAAACATTTGTCTTCACCTCGCTACCAAAGCTGCTGCTTTTGCATAATCAGAAAATTGATTATTGGCTAACCTAAGGATCTGGCCAGCTTGAACATTCACTGCATTCAAAATGTGAAAGGAAACCAAAGCATATTGAGTGCATGCTCTGTGGGGGAATCAAAATTACCATCCTCCTCATCCTGTGTCAGGGTCTTCTTTGCTTTGTCTCATTGCAGTAAAGTGATCCTAAAGTTCATCAATAAGACCAAACGGAGGTACAGTATTGTATGAACGCCGGAAAGTCTGATACACTGGATTGGTCTCAAGCCTAAAACCAAGTACAAAAGAAGGCAAATACTAATACCAATAAAAGAAAGAAAGATTTAAAATGGTCTTGAACTTGGGACTGTTAAAGAGGGTCAACTGATGTGCTTTAGGCATTCTTTCTTATGAACCATTTGATGTCTGTCAATCATAACCTTTTGTCAGGACTTGGGTAAGGGAGTTTCTTCTGCTACTCAGCGGTCTGGTCACATATACATGGTACATGGTGCAAAAAACACCATGAGGAACTTAGAGAGTCACTGGTTGAGCTCGGGTACCTCTTGTGGAGCATTCTTGTTAATTCCTTGGTCTGCTTTTTTCTTGTTAAACTTATTTTGCCCTTTTTTCCTCTATGTTACTAACATGCTTTGGAAACAAACTAACATCATTCATGGAATGTGCCATTCTACTAACCAGTATGGTTTTTGCCGTTTAACAATGTACTAACAATATTGACCATCATATATTATTTGAGTAACAATCGTTATTCTGTTCACAGTTTTTAATTTCCTTTCTCCCCCCTTTTCCACAAAGCACTCAGGCATTGGACACGCTATGGTAAACAAACTACATTGTTCGGTAGATATCATTCTAATTGTTTCTTAGTTTGGGTTTGCCGTGTGTTTCTTTTCTTTCTTTTTTTACTGTAGACGTCATTTACAAAAAAAGGGAAATTGCGGTTGGTACTCTTCTGCTTACTTTTTGAATCCTTTTTGATTTCTCGGTTCATTCATTGGTTTCACCCTCTTTATTTCACTTGTTTCCTGTCCAATTCTGTTTGATCCACCTTTTTAGGAGCATCATTTCGAGCCTTTTGCATCAAGCTGTGGTTAATAATGAGGACCCTCTCCTGTCTGGCTGGCCTGATGCTCTTTGGCTCAGCCAGTTGTATCCCCATCCACTTTGCATGGCATGCACTTTGACTATGTGTTGCAAATGTCACACTGCCCATTTGTCAAAATGAATGTGACAGCTGAACTGTGTTTGTCATTGGTGCTTCTCTGGTGCTTTCTTATTTCTCTTTGTGGTCTCGCAGTGTCCCTGAGCATTTGCATGCGTCTGACACAGTGGCAAGTGTCATAATACTGACTCTGTATCCCAATCAAGAATTTGGGAAAACTTTCTTTTTGTATGCTCGTAAACAAAAAGAAAAGACAAATGCATGCATTTTTTTTCCTGTAATACCCTCAGTCATTGTCCTATACTAAAAGTTGACTGTGATTCTCATAGCATGTGCTCCCTCTCTAACCTAGTGGCACGTTCTGATTTCTTTTGTAGAACTGCTGGACGTACTAATATGGAATTAATAGTTAAACTAACCTAGATAACATTCTACTAACACCATTTTTGTGTCTGCTAAAGAACTTTTAAGTTGCAGTAGGAGCAATACTAACACTGTAGTATGGGCACTTCACTAACTCTCTAACTAGAATAGCATTTCTTTGAAGGCTTGCAGTCTTCCAACTAATCAAACTGGACAAAATAAAAATAAAAAACAAGAAACAAGTAACAAGAAAAAAGACAATGAAAACAGACATGAAAATGGGTTTCAGAAAAAAGAAACATATAGGGAAGTCTGTCATAGACAACAAGAAGAAAAGGCAGTAATATTGCAGTATATAGGCTGTCTGAGTATAGCATGTCCTTTCCCTGTGCTTTGTTGTCTAGGTAACAATATCCGTGGATGGGATTCTGACCACCACAGGATATACACAGGAAGACTACACCATGCTAGGCTCTGACGACTTTTTCTATGTTGGAGGGAGTCCTAGCACAGCTGACCTGCCTGGATCTCCAGTTAGCAACAACTTCATGGGCTGCCTCAAGGAGGTAAACACCACTTCTGTGTGCACTCTGAGGCTGGTGGGTGTACAGGATATGACTGGCTTCACCTTAGGACTCCAAAACAAGCCCTTCCACCTACACACTGACCCTGTCTCATCCTTTACACTTTGCTTTAGTTTGTTTCACTCTTTTCCTCACATTCTCTCACGCAAACCTTATTTTGCCTCTGCCACCCCCTCAGTGCACTCATAATGCTATACACACAGACACACACGCATACATCAAGGTGCAGGTTTTTCCACCCAAACACACATGTGGAGCTCTGTCTTCGACTGGAATTCACCACAGGCTTCATACGGCTCTGTCAGGTGCGCTTCAAAGAGAAGCAGTGATCCTGAGATCAGGCAGTTGAATTTTCATGAACTGTCAGCCAGGTGACACACTTAATACCTCACTATTCTTCCAGTGGAGAATATGCAGCATCTTGGACTACTTATCTAATAACTGCTCTTATTACCTTGTGATGTTTGATTATTGCCAGTAGTAGTATGTAACTTCAAAGTGCTTGAAATGTGTAATTTGATCTACCTGGGTTAAAACCCTCACCTCTAAAAAACAGAGCATGCAAGGGGCAGAAATGTACAACACTGTTGTGACATATATGCCGTCAGGTGATGTATTCAATTCAGCACATTTTGTGTCTTGGGTGCTTCGTGGTGTAATGGGTCCTTTAGACTATGTAATTTGTCCCTCAGATCTTTTCTTGCAAGTTATTTAGTTCTACAGTACTTTAGGCATATGTATATAGTCAATACTTTATCCCTAGAGATGAGGCATGAGACAGAGAGGAAGAGGTAATTTCTCCACCAGAGCGTTCATAAGTTAGGCCCTTCACTTTCAGCTGTATGGTAGTATTTTTTATTTTTGTTGGTTAATAGGGATTTTGACCTAAAGCATTTACCCTGGGAGCCACCGGAGATATAAAGAGCTGCAAAATGATCCATTCATTTATCTTTTAATTTCAAAAGCTGTTTCCCCTTTTCCTCATCGCTCTTCCTTTATCTCTTTTTTTTGCTCCTCTTTCGCCTTTGGTGTCCCACATTCCATCTCCCACCTCAAGCGCGGGCGCTCGTCCTCAGTGAGTCTCTAGGAGAGGTCTGGGACAGCTCTGTTTAATGAGCAAGCAGGGTGTGGACCACGAGTCCACACGTCATGCACAGCTCATTAGAAGTCCGGTTGTTAGGGGGTCTGTAGTTAACTACATGTCTCTGAGGTGCTGCAGATGTGGTGACAACAAGAATGGGACTGGTGCACCCTAAGCATGGACATCCACCCCACTGAGCTGCACTTGCTGGTCTAGATCAACCTGACAACAATGGCTGCACTATATTTAATATCCCATATTTAGCTTCACCAAATGCAGATGTCAATACCACATAAAAAACAAAGCCCCAAACACTGTAAAATCCATAATTACTTTCATCTACTTGGCTTTTAATCTGTTTCTGACATATTTATCACATTGACAAGGTCTCTGCATCATCTCATTCAGCCTGTTGAATTAAACAGAAGCTCTATCTCAGGTCAGCTTCTGTGTATGTCGTGATAACATATGAGTGGTGGTTTAACAGCATGTGCTGTAGGCCCTGATTGATGGCATGTTCCCAAGAGGCTTGTTGCGGTATTTGTGTGCAGATTTCAGTCTCAGTTGCCACGCCTGCCTGTTGGTTCTGATGGCAAAACAAACGGTGGTGCAGTAATAGCTCAGTTGTCACAGCCCTAGCTTGATGACAAATTAGTGCAGCACTACCAGTGCAGCACCAGTCGTAGCTCAGACCAAAGCTCCTTTGTCTCTGAAAGGTGCCCTTTGTCTTGACCATAAAGATTATGGATTATTGGCTGTATCTGTTGCACCTTTAGTCTACATGACTTAAGCACAGCAGGCAGAGATATCATCATTTAGTCTTTTAGTCACTTTTACATTCTCTCTGGTGTCAGGAGATTCTTGTCAAATTACGTTTCTATTACTCTTCTGTTTCCATAAAATCTTTAAAACATTCCATTTCCCTCATCAGTCTTGAGAGCGCAGTGTGCTGTAGGTTTTTGTTTAAAGAAAGATAATGATGTGAGAATAAAAGCTTCCCATTATCTGTTTCCTGTTTTCCTTGCCCTTAAATGCAGCCTGATAAAGTCACAAAGCATTTACAGGAAACTCAGCCTGAGCCTACCTAATTCGGATGCACCGCTATGAGCTCCATCTACCTGAACAGTTAGACACAGTAGATCTGACTCAGTGATAAACATAATGCTCCATGCAAATGCAATCCCATCGGAGGTGTCCCCTTTTTCAGGTGAACGCTTAGCATGACAGTGAATAAAGAACATGGCCGGTGTTTTTTCCACAGCTGTAACCAATTGGATGTGGCCTGTTGAAAAGTGAGTAGATTTACCATTTGAACTCTTTTTATGCAAATACATATGCGTGCTGTAACCATAATGGGGCTATCTGTCACTTGATAATTTTATCTACCAATTAGTAATGCTAGAGCACAGTGGAAGAGAGCACTGACTCTGCTTGTGCCCTCTGGGGAGGGGGGGTTGTTATTAAATATTAGTTGCTCCTTTGTCCCTCTGTCAGCTTTGTGTTTTAAAGTCTAGTCTTGACTTGTCTTCTTAATATTTGCTTTGCTACTTCATCTACAGATTATATTAAAACACCTCTAATGTGTGTGTATTTTGGTGGTGAGATAATTGTTTAAAATATCATGACCACACTGATTGACATTAACCAAAATGTTAATTAGTTTCTCTTGTGAAAATTGAATGTAACTAGACAGAGGGATCCTTGCTATTCCAGCTGCACTTACACCAGACACTCTTTCACTATGGAGATTGAATAATGACGAGGTTATGGCTGTCTCTAATTTTTCTGAGATTGCTGCTAATTACAGTAGCACTCCTGTTTCATTTCTACAGTTCAGCACGTGTTATCCCCCCCTGGCGCATATTGTAGGTACTTCTAGGATTTGATCAATATTTTGAAGTTTTCTACAGTGTTTTGAACAAGATTTGATTTGTCTCTTATACAGTCTTTATAAAACTACGAAACAGAAGATTAAAGTTTTTATACACAAATGGAGGTTACGAGTGAGACAAATAGTAAATAAAAATGACCAGGGTGTCAAATTAGTGGTGATACTTGCGCTCTGCCAGATGATAATGATCCTGATCTAATTGGTAGTTTAATGACATTATGACATAATCTTTGTAATGAACTGTTACTGTCTCTCACTTTTGCACCTGAGCTCTACAGCTTTTCACACCTCAAAGGTCACAACACTAATGCACTTAATTTAGTTAAGCACCGTCTGGTTTACTGTGTCTGAGAATATGAACTGCTACTACTAACATGAGGGTTTCTGCATAAAAATATGTCTATTTTTTTTTGCATTGCATCAATTTTCTAAATTATGTTCAGCATACTGAACAGCTCATGCACTCCTTTTTAATTTGCTTTAGAGAGGCATATCCATCGTCTGCCCACTTTTATTCTAATCACAGGCTCCAGCAGGGGCCTTAATCAGCGTTTTACTCCACACCTGCAATCATGGCAGCAGTTTAGATTTATCACTCGCCATTTCACTTTTCACATACCATCCCAAGAGATGTTACCTGATGGAATCATTTTCTCCAACCATCATCACTATTGCCGTTTATATTCAAACTGGCTCTTCTGTTAGTTGAAAGTAGAGCTAAATGTCAAAAATGGATGTCTCGACTATTTACACTTTAGCCGACCAGAGTACAGTATGCATGTGCTGTGAAGGCTTTAAATAGGGAGAAACGAAAACCGCGTGATGTGAGTGACATTTGGTGAACATTGAAAAGACAAGTACACAGTACAGTACACAAAAATGTTTTTTGCAGGTGCTGGACCAAAAAAGAAAATTCTTCATTGCAAAGAAGAGGCAGAGTGCACACACTGCTGTGCTTCCACAATGTTTTGTTGTCTATAGCCGTGCAAGGTTTCAATCAATCAGATCTTCTTCAGGCAAAAAACCATATTCACAAATGTTGCATAGTATATACGCAATTCTGCTTGGTACAATGCAGCTGAGAATAATGTGATAATCTGAATCTGAATATGAAATGTTTTTGGTAGATTGCCTGTAACATTTACAGTGCATTCAGCAAACTGCAACAGGTGCTGAACTTTCGCTTTGTAGGTGAGATATGCTACTTTCTGAATAACTATAGAATTGACTTTCTTTCTCTACTCCCAATTCAGGTTGTGTACAAAAACAATGATGTGAGACTTGAGCTGTCCAGGCTGGCTAGGCAGGGTGATCCCAAGATGAAGATCCATGGTACCGTGGCCTTCAAGTGTGAGAACGTGGCCACTCTGGACCCCATCACATTCGAGACGCCAGAGTCTTTTATCATCCTGAACAAGTGGAATGCTAAGAAGACAGGGTCCATCTCCTTTGACTTCCGGACCACAGAGCCCAATGGCCTTCTCCTCTTCAGCCATGGCAAGCCCAAGCAGCAACCGAAGGATTCCAAAAGTCCTCAGACTCTCAAGGTGGACTTCTTCGCCATAGAGATGCTGGACGGCCATCTGTACCTGCTGCTGGACATGGGCTCAGGAACCACAAAGACCAAGGCAGTCAATAAGAAGGTCAATGACGGCGAGTGGTACCATGTGGACTTCCAGCGAGATGGCAGATCAGGTAAGTTTCAAGTCCAGTGCCGTATACAATCTTTAGATGAAAAACATGTTACGGGAACATGATGGCTCTTGTTACATCTTCGGTGGCCCTGAGACCTCAACACAAGAAATATAATCAAAAAGTGAAAACACAAGGAAATGAAGAATGTCTGCTAGTCTTCCAGGGCCAATGTATTCATTAAAAATATTGAATGTTTGTTGTTATATTAGTCTGAATGACTAGAATATATACATACAATTAACCATTAAGCAGAATCCTTGAGTAGGATCTCTTCTGTGCACCTTGTGGATAAATTATTTAAGGGCAACAAAAATACTACTGTAGGGTCACTTTTCTGTGAAACAAAAAGGTTGATACTACATCACCAGTGAAAAGTAAATATTTGTTTATACCAGCAATTTAACATAAAAAGTTTTTGTTGCTATTAACCTAACTTCAGATGGAGGTACCATTATGTGTCATACACCGAGACATATTTGCCACAAAATAACTTTGACCTGTCCCCAGTCATGTCCTCTAAGCCCAGGGTTGCTCTGCTCTGGTCCCTGTTGATTTGCTTATCTAAGCAGCAATTTGTTAGCGTGTGCTTAGAGCCAAGGCCTTGCAATGTCATGCTGCAAATTAGATATACCCCTTGACCATGTTTTCCACTCCATCTCAAGAGGTGGAAATTAGATTAACTGTTTCATTACCCTCCCCAAAGCAATACTGGGTTGTCGTCTAAATTGAGCCATATACACTGTTAAAAATAACAGCAGAGCCCATTCATGTTCTTTGGTGTTCAGATTCATCTGCTTTAATCATTGATGGTTTTCCTTTTTTTTTGTTCTTTTTTTTATTTGAAAATTATATAAAAAGTCGGTTCTGGTTGAGGTGTCTCATTACAGTCTCATACTGTAATATATAGCACTGAGCGGCTTCTGCTTAAAATTAGAATGGGGGTAAAGCTGTGGATGACTCCCCATATAACATTAATCTACAACATTCATCTGTTTAAACTATAAGAATCACTGTTTTGCTAGATTACATTGTGTTCATTATCTGTCTAGTAACCTCCCATCATCTGCCCCCACGTACCTACTGTACACACAGCACATGCACGCACACACACACTAACGCACATGCACACAAAAGCTACCAAACATCTTTTTTTGTCGGTCGACCTCTCTCTCTCTACTCGCTGTTCTTTCTGTCTACCCTGCCTAAGTTTCCATGGAAACAGGAGGTGGTCTCTCCCAGGACTGAGACAGTTACTGCACAGCGCTGTGCTGAGCTGTGCACTAATGACATTTCAGAATAACTTTTCTTCCTTTCCTCAAGTCTACGGCATCAACACTTAACGTACTGGAGTGTAAAGGGCACATAAAAAGGTCTCTGCAAGATGATGACTTCCCATGTGAGATGAGTAACAAAACCTAGACACGGCGGACTCGCACACAGTGATTCAAATTACAGAGCAATTTTCAAATTTACCAGAGCTATTTTATCTTTGCTCACCCTTTAAATTTAAGCCAATTAAATCCTACCAGTCTGCAGACCTACTAAATCTAAACTCCTGCATCTCGAGATTTCCCTGAACTGCACAAAGCACTACTGTTTGCAGTGTGTAATGATGTGTGCACTGCACCTCAAATGGAAGCAATGGAAGTCTTCCTGTTCCTTTGTACTGAATAGGCCTCATGTGATTTCCATTCCCACAGGATACATGTAATTTTAATGGTGCATTAAACAGCAGATTTGTGCAAACAGAGTCAAATAAAAACTTTCACAATAGCTTCTCTAAATGCAGCCTTTTATATTTATTTTTTTTTCCATAAATTAGAGTTTATTTCACTAGAGTTCTATGAAATAAAGAAATTCTGTTTTGTTTTTTTTTTTAGATTTATAACAGACTATTTTTAAAAGCATAAAGGAATATTTATGTTTGAAGTGTATGCTGTGACATGCAGTTAACAATTTAACTTTATGGGAGTCGAAATGAACGTAATAAATCCCTTCCAAGTCCGCATGTTAAACTCATAAAAAAAAAGCCCTTCTATGAGTCCCTTCTATGACATAAAGCTGACTCATGTAGGCTATTACACACCAATGTGACTTTTTTGTTATAGTTTTTAATATTTTATAGAATTATGGTCATTTTAAAACATAAGAAAAATAATTCAGCAATCCCCTGAGAGCGTGAGTCCTGAAACATGTGGTAAGCTCTGCTTTTCATCTGTGTGTCAGATGTTTTATTAATACACACCACCAAGCACATCACTCAAAACAAAAGTACAACACAACAGCCAGACGTAATTATCTGCAGCGGGCTCCTCCATGTGCAGCACTTCCGGCAGCCGTGACAATGGTGGATAATGATCCCTGCCCTATTTAGTTTAGCCGGCTCTTCCTGCAGGAAGCGAGCCTGTAAATGGACTCTCACTCTCAGACAGCATCTTCTAACCTCAATGCATTAGAGTCGCTAAGAGACACTCTGCTTTTAAGTGGGGGCTTCTGGGCTGGGAGTGCCGTGGGTCACTCATCAGAGACGTTACATGGACATTGCTCTGCTGTAGCTTCCTGCCAGGCCACGCGCACCGCTACTACAACACACTGGCACATGCCTACAGTGTACAAACACGTATACGTGTGTGTGAACATGTGTGCACGTACACACACTTATAGACATCACATTCTCCATCCTCACAGCCCACTCACAAGCCTCTCTCTCTACAGAGAATCCAATCACATAGAGAGATTTGGCCGTATCGCCCTAACTGGATTGTAGTAATCCCCTGTCTTACATGTTTTGGGGATGTGTGAGTGGGGTTAAGGGACATCATGCCAAGTTGAGCCTGGCTGCTGATGCAGAAAGTGTGAGAGAGATCGGAGCTGTCATTTGGACCCCTGCCTTCAGGTTTGATGATGGAGTACCACTTATGGGTCAGCCCATAGAGAAAGTAGGGGAGAGAGAGAAATATGGTCAAAGTATTTTAGAGTTTGCTGGAATGCTGATCTTCGTCGTCATTATTCATCCTAATTTATTGCCCGCATCATCATTTTGATCAACTCTCCTTTACTGTGAATCCTGTACTTGCTTCTCAGGATTATATTTGCTGCCGTGTTCTCTCATCTTCTTCCTTATCTGTCATCATGTACCCCTCCCTCATCTTCTTTCCAGACATCTTTATCTCCATGTTCCCATCTTGTTCTGCATCCATCTCCTCCTCTTTTATGCTCCGTAGCATTCACAGGGACACATCCCCTTCCCCTTTTGGCTATGACTAATGTTCCAAACACAGGCAGTCCTGCAGTGTGTGTACATGTGTTATGTTTCCCATGCTGCAAGCCTGGTGATGGCACGTGTCCCCATGGGATTGTATAGTGCCTTCTGACTTAACATAGCTTGACTGTGTTTACACACTTCCTTACAGGACTTTGACAAGTGAGCAGAGCACTCTAAGCAGATGTCTGAGAGATGCTGACATCCTTCTCTTGTCTGTACTTACATCAATTTAGACAGACATGCTTGTAGACTTATAGCATCCTTGTTTGCCGTTTACTGCACTTGTAAGGCTTAAGTATATATATACCATGAGAAGAAGCCATTCAGTGATGAGTCCTTAACTATTTACAAATCTACAAATCAAAAATATTTCATTCTATAGCTTCTACCGGTCATACAGAGACTTTACTGTGAATGTTTTGCCTTTACACATAACTGGAATTCCATCACGATTCATGCTGACCGTCATTCTTCAGCCAGGCACCTGCTCTACTCCGAGAAAAGTTTCCTCGCTAATGAGTTTGATGTAGTGAGCTCGTTAGCTATAACCTGAAGGGAGCTGTTCTGGCTGCATGACGGGTGGCCTTTGCCAAGTGTGCAAAGCTTGGAAGTCACAACAGCTGTGGCTGGAGAGAGCAGGGGCAGTGGGTGGCGACAGGAAAGTGCTGGAACAGATGCCTGGGGCCAAGACCCTTAGAAAAGAGCTGGAACATGTTAGTGGGACCAGGTTAATCATTGTGCACTAGGTCCTTAGCTGTCTCTCAAGCACTTTTGCAAGAATGCCAGCTCACCTTGGCAATAAAAAAGACATATATAGCCAAGATTATTTTTAGCTTACAGACTGATTTCAATATCTTTTGTTTTGCTGCAACCTATCTTTAGATTTAACGGATCACAAAGAAAAAAAAAGAAAAAAGATATAGAGATATTTATCATACATATAATGTATGATAAATATGTATATACATACCTCATATTCATACCTCAAATATGTATGTACATACCTCATATAATGGAGGTATGTACATTCATGCATGCTAATGGGAGCTGTAATGAAATGTGAAAGGCCCTATTTAATGTCTAATGTGTCTCAGGCAGCCCTGCTGAAAATTCATGTGTGGCTTAGGGCTTGTTTTCCAACATAAACACTTTGATTCAAAAAGTAACTTAAAAGCTGCACTTCTCTGCCACATACAAGCAGTTAGGACTCTGCCATTTAGCCCAAGGCAATCAGCTAATAGCTCCTTCATATCTGCCATGGCATGCATCTGCCACTCAAAATGCAAATTGTGACTTTATGGCAATTTTATTTTTGAGCATCCTTAGCCTGTCATTTCTCTGCCACTCTCCCCAGGCGGCGGCCGGCGCTGCTCCTCAGCAGCACAGTATATAGATTACTGGGTGAGGATACGGGCAGAGAACGCAGCCGCCATTAATTAAAGATCCACAGTGGCTCCTGCACTGAGAGTAACAGATCCATATACAAATTAATCACCTGGTCTGAGTCCCACAGTAAGGCTTTCCTTTTCCACAGCTTTACAGTCCAGTCATGTCCGCTGTTGTTTACCGTGCTCCAGATCGAGAATTAAACCTGAATGAGAGCGATAAATCATGGTGGGGAAACACACAAACTCTCATTGCAGGTTTATGTGTTGGAGAGGCAAACAGAAGGAGAGACAGGGTGAAAAAACAGCCTGCAGTCCGTTAATCAAGTTCAGAAAGATGGCTACGATGTTTTTTTTTGTTTTTTTTTGTTGTTGTTTTTTGTTTGGTTGGCTGAAATGATAGAGGGGGCAATGATTTTTCTTTTCCCATCCTTTCTCTTTTATGACCACTGCTTTATAGATAAAGGAGATTTATTATGGGAAATTCAAGGAAAATGGAGAGGATACTCTCAGGGATCCAAGATTAGGCTACTAATAGACTAGCTGCCCTGTGATTAATGTGTCTTATCAACGCTCATCAGTCATTCTAAATGAAGAAAATCCTGACCCTGTCCAGATGGATAACACTAATTACGCTAATTTCTTCATCAAACCATCTTTAAATGGGTCTTCTCTGCATGTTTGTGTTTCTGCAGGGCAGATAGTGTCTTCTGGCATCTACAGTCATCAGTAGGTGTCCATCTGGTGAATAAACTCATAGTAGTTTGAAAAAAGAAAAGATAAAAACTGTGTCTTATTTTTTTTTAGGTACCATCTCTATCAACACCCTCCGTACTGCTTACACAGCCCCTGGAGAAAGTGAGATCCTGGACTTGGATGACAATCTCTACCTTGGGGGTCTGCCAGAGAACAAAATGGGGCTGGTGTTCCCCACTGAGGTGTGGACAGCACTGCTCAACTACGGCTACGTGGGCTGCATCCGGGATCTATTCATTGACGGACAGAGTAAGGATGTCCGGAGACTGGCCGAGGTCCAGAAGGCTGCCGGGGTGAAGCCCTCGTGCTCCAAGGAGCCTCCCAAACAGTGTTTGAGCAACCCCTGCCAGAACAATGGGATCTGTAGAGAGGGCTGGAACCGCTACGTTTGTGATTGCTCTGGGACGGGATACCTGGGACGCTCCTGCGAAAGAGGTAGGACTTTGTTTTTGTTTCATTTTGTCTACCCAGCTGTTTTGGAAGCACATAATTTCTGTCTGGTAGGCATAATCTGGATTTGTGTGTGTGAAATGTTGACAGGGCTTCACAGTGGCACACTTTTTCCTCATCATGCATTGTCCTCTGAGGTAGGCATGCGATCATAGACGTGTGAATAGAAATGACATCAAAGACAGGCAGAAAAAGAATGGTTTTAATTATATCCGCTATAGATTTAGTGTTCTTTGTTTGAAAAGGACCTCCTTTCAAGTTCAGGCTGAGCAGCATCACCAGACAAAAGCCTGCAGGTGGTCTTTTTATCTAAGCTGATGGTTGAACATCAGTAGCTCTCCAACAGCAAGCTGAAAGTAATGTAAGACAGAAAAGAAAGTGTGCACATGGAGATAGACAAACCAGGGAGAAGCAGACAGAATGACTCAGGGTACGTAAAGTGTTGACTGGCTGATGCTAGAACATGTTGAGTGGCAGGTGACTGATGCACCACTGAGGTGCTCCCGGTCACGTCCACCATGCACACTAGCCTGTAAATTGGCTGTCTTCTGCTAACCATTTGGCTCATCAAACCACTCGCTCATGACCAGACCTGGTGCAGAATATTTATCCCTCTCTCCTCCAGAGAAGAGAAATAGGAGAAGTGAGTGTCACACGGCAAACTCTCCCAGCTCCATGTCTTAGCTGAACCGCACCTGACTCTGCAGGAGTTTATTATATGGATTGCACAGTTTTTATAGATGTTCATACTAAAATAAAAAAAACAACATCTTCCCATCTTCCTCAGTGGTGTTTGATGTTAGTAGAGTCATAACTCACGACTTCATAACCACATCTGTGTACGTGTGTGTCTACAGTAAGAGCTGCATTTGCATGATGTTAACACAGAGACTGTGTTGTTAACCTGGCCTCAACACTGCACTGCAGATCCCTTTTACTGTATTTTTGTATTTTGTTGTTACTGTGTCTGTAATGTAGCTGAAAATAAGAAGCAGTCGTGAGGACATTTCTTTGCTTACAAATGCAAAAGCTCAGCGTGGATTCGCTTTCCTGCTGGCTCAGCATTGGCTTGTTGGCATGGTGACCAGCGGATCGCCCTTTGACCCCTTTGATTGAAATCTAGCTTGATTAAAACAACAACAGCTGTGTGAGAAAGCCAAATCTTTCACTTGCTAATATAGTCTGCTCTGAGGAAGTTATTACCTATTTACATAATCAGACAGAGTGAATAAATATGCTGAATGTATAGTTCATTCACCAAAGAGATTTGCAATATTAACTTATATTAATAGCCCAGGATTTGGGAGCAATGAAAATCAGTTTAAAGTCTCAGAATATTATTCAGTAGATTCTTGAATAATCACAGATGAGCGGCCTAATTATATGTTTTTTTTTTCATTAATTAATAAGGGCATCAAGCAAAGCAGATGTTCACTGTATGTAAAGTCTCTGTATACTGTGAATTCACATTATGTGTCACATCAACACAAAAATTACCCTCAACCAATGTTTACTACATATATAAATAAATATATATCTTGTGCTTCTCGAGTGGTAAAGATGTTAATTTGCAGCAGTATGTACAAAGATTTCATCATGAAATCTCAACCGAGCGAAAGCAGCAAATGAGCGAAAACAGTTAACATATGCATAATCAAGGCAAATGTCAAAAAGAGCCCAAGCATGTGACACCGTTATCACAGTGTGATGCATCTGCATCACACTGGAACGACAGCCGGAACAGGTTCTC
>JBBMJY010000003.1:14256621-14273348 GCA_037833715.1 Toxotes lorentzi
GGGTGACGGAATGCATTACGTTAGTGAGTGTCCTCACAAAGATAGAAGTACAACTGTGTGTGTGTGTGTGTGTGTGTGTAGGTGTGTGTGTGTGTGTAGGTGTGTGTGTGAGTGTTTCAACAAAGAGGTTACATTGCAATATTTTGGGAGGTAAATATCACTGACATTTATTATTCAGGAACAGTGATGAATTAATAATTACTCCTCCGGAGTCATAATACGTGAGCCTTCTTCCTGTTTAACAATTCTGAAGTGACACACACATTCTCAGTATCAGTAAATACCAACAGAAATCAGACAGTTTAGGCTCCACAATAGTGTCAGGGTCACATGTTGTATATAAGGACAAACTGTTCTCTGAAAACACCAGTGTTGGATCTCTTTGTGTGTGAAGTGTTACAGTATTTGAAGGTCATTGCCTGATGAGAAGCAGAGACTTACACAACAAAATGCCTCCGCACAGAATCACATGATGTGACCTCTAGCCAGCCCTTCTTAACACCTTTCTAAATGCTAAATAGCATTGTTCATGCATCTTGGATTGCATCCCTTGTTTGTGTATGCAAATAAAAAGCTCTAAGCTCTAATTCCCCCTTCCAGTGCTTTAAAAGGTCATTCTTGGTTTATGAGGATAATGTGAAGGCATAATCTGTGCATGCATGGACACCAGTGGTTGTTATTTGCTATTTCGATCACTTTATTTCTAGAGTTATTCATTTTCTTTACTGGTACTTCCCAAATCTCTTTAGTTTCACGCATTATTTTGCAAAAGAATCCAGAGCCTGGGTAGTCTGATTCACTGCTGCATTGGTGGAATAAATACCGGAAAAGCATTTCACAAAGTACACAATCTTTAAGATGTAAACCACTGTAGGTAATTGTGGCTCTGGTCACTAGCATCCAACAGTGTAATATAAATAGGCTGTGTGCAGTGTGTGGTAATTGGCTGTGGGAATAATGCAAAATGAAATTACCATACAGCACTGGTTTGTTTTTGCTTTTAAGTTATATCATTCTGACCGTTGTTATATTTTCACTGGTCAGAATTCTGTCTGTGTACATTTTCTTGATGTACTTTCTTTATTTAAATAAAAATAATAGTCTAAAAAAATAATAAAATAATAGCCAATTACACAGAATTAATTCACGTTTTATAGATGGAAGCTATTTAGTTTAAATGTTCCCCACACATAACTAATCTGCTGTATAATTCAAAGAGATATTGTTTTGATTCCATCAACATTTAATATCATGCTACCAGGACAGTTAATGTTTAAGTAACATAGAGAAAAAACAGATCTTTAATAGATCCAGACCTAATTGTGTCATAAGAAAATGTTTAATTGAGGTTCTTGGAAAAGACTGTGTTGAGTCAGTGCGTGCATTTCCACTTATGAAGAGTTAGCATTTAATTTGTCCTTTAATTTTTTTTCTCTAGGTTGTTATTTTTCTCTGTGTTATTTTTGTCCTCCTTTTTTTTCCTGTGTTAATTAATGTGTCTTGTCAGGCGCTGCAGCTCTGGTCAGCTCGGTGGATGAAGAATTTCAGCACCGACTCAAAGAACACATCACTGTCTATTAGGGACCTGGGCTCCCTTGGGCTGCCCAGAGCTGTCTGAAGAAAACACTGCCACTTTGACTTAAACACCGTTAACAGGCACTGAGTGACAACAAACTAAAAATATGATCTAAAAATATCTTGGCTTTTTTCGTCTTCTATTATTCATTAATTTGAACTGCAGGATAATCACAATTTATAGTGTAGTCAGGATGCGGTGATGAGGGCGACTTCATGTGATTATTCTCCCCCTGACCTTCTTGAGCAACATCTCAAGGCAGTTTTTCTCTCATAATTGATCTTTTCCACGCATCAATCTTTCATTTTTGGCTTATTTAGTATGAAAGAGCTGCAGGAGATTCTTTTACATGGATATTACTCCTGCATGCTAAAATGATAGATGAGAGGATGATTTAAAGGCAGGATGCATAGGGGGTGAAGTACACACTGTGTGCTTATCAGCCAAAAACTAATATTCCTTTGCCACTATTACCAGGCGCTTTTAATACACAGTAAATAATGGGAAAAAATATGGAAGAATTCAGATTGATTTTTGCTACATCACTGCACAACTAAGTGGTTTCGTGGTTGGATTTAAGCGTTGTAGACGAATACATTCTGTGGACCACTCTTCTCATCATCACTAACATTGATATGGTATACTGAATACAGCTAAAATGCCGGTGAATACATTCACAACAGTAATCAAACTGTTAATGGAGTTTAATGGTGCCCATCTTTTATGCTAGGAAAGGTAAAGGACACATTCCTAATCTTTGGCAACAAATGAGCAAATGCTTTGAGCAGACTGCTTGAATCTAAATTTTATTTAGGGAAAAGGTCAAGTAAAAAAAAAAAATAGATATCCCTGTTCATGATGGCATGGGGATGTAAAGGAGGGCTCAACTTTTTGTTTTCCTTTTACGAAAATCAGGACACTCCCCAGAATAAAAATAATAGTGATCTTGTTTGATATAACTACTTTTTTATATAGTAAATCTTACAAGGGAAGGCTGAAATAAGATATGAATATGGGATGAGATAAAATACCCTCACATGCTCTCCCCAAAAAGCATAAATAAACCACTACTAATATAACCCCTGAGTTCAAAACTTTACTATTTTTCTGGATGTTCGCCAATGTGAACTGAGTATCCAGTGAAGAGAAAGAACAGTAAAGTGCTTTAGATGAGGGAGTAATTATGATGATGCTCTTTGTGGTTGCAATGAATTAGTTTCATAAAGAGGCTAACATGTTGGCTCAGCAGCCCCTGTAACCAACATTAGCAACTTAGATTAAGCGCTGGGAATAAACAGCGAACATCCCCCAAAGTTACAGCATGCTGAGGGACTTTCCTGTCAAGCCAGCAGGTAGTTAACATGACATGATTATGCAGTCACTGCTAAAAATACTCTGATCTCACAATGCCATGGCAGCTCGATCGAGCAACAGCCTTTCGGCATGTTCAGTATGGAGCAGTGTCAGTTTATAGAATGAATAAACGTTAGTGCAAATGGCACGAAACAGCAGATTAGTAGTAGGCTGTCATCATCTATTGTTTTAACACCAGTTAACCTCTGCTTGCTTAAACATTTCCGCAATGGGTTTTCAGTTAGCAAGGCATTGATTGGACAAGCAGGTCGCCTAGCATGGCAGCCTGCTAAGCTTTCTCATCCATGTGTGCCGGCTTTGATGTCTGTGTTGATGGTAATCCAGCAGCGGTGGCCTGCTGCTTGGTCAGCGAGTCCCTGACTTTTTTTTTTTTTTTTTTTTTCCTCCACCTGGGTGAGTCACAGTGCCGGGGCAGGGGCAGGCAGCACCAGTATCTGGCCTGTCATCCAGCCAGCCAGAGCTGATTGACTGGATAATCACATCTTCTCATGCTGCCCTGTGCCACACTTCTCCACTGTTCCCTTGGGCCTAAAGTCAATGAGGCAGGGAGAGATCACTGTAGATCCATCACTGCAGATAGATCACCATCAGTGAGGGCACTAGAGAGTGCTGGACGTCGCAGACAGTGGACAAAAGGCCCTTAATGTCTGGCCAGCAGCTGGCAGTTTGGACCACAGACTGCACAACAAGCGTAAAACCGGGCCCTACAGTAGTGGATGTTGTGCAGGAATGTGCTGTTTAATACGACTGACCTCTTTTCCCCTTCCCTTTCTTTCCTCCTTGGAGAGCAACAAGGACAGGATGATGGAAGGCAAAGATCAAGCATGCTTTCAAGTCTAACTCCATCCCATTATTTCATATCTCTCATCCTTAATCCCTCGCCAGTCGTCTGGTTTCAATCCTGCCCCGGTGTTTAGTGCTTACAAAGCAGAACTGTGCCTCTGAGATTGAGTGTGTCCCAGTACTTTGGCACCCTCAGATTTGCATACACATTGCATTAGAGCTTTGAAGATTGCAGAAAAGGAGGAAATAAATAGCCATAAATGGGTTCAGGGGAATGAACCTGGCACCATCCGAAATGCTCCCCACAGTGGGCAAGGTATCCGGAGCCTGGGGATTTTAATACTGTCACAGTGGTACGTCCTCATTGGCCTGTTTGGTTATGTGTGCCCAGGAGGGGAACATCAGAGCCATATACCAATTCAAAGATGCTCTAAGACGGAGGCTGCATGAAAAAATAATGTGTTGCCCCAGTTGGACCAATGTTGGAATTTCTAAATTCAGAAGTGTATCTGGGAGAGATTTTGTTTTTCTTTGTGCTCATGAGAGCACAGAGATTTGTTGCAGTTGCAGTGATTTCTCTGTGATTCCAAATGTGATTATTTGGAATCACTATTGATTTTGGCACCATGATTCTGTTTGTTATCTCTATTACTATTTGCAAGCAGTGACACATATTTTACAGAATATTAATATGCAGGTTTCAGGATTCAGTGAAGGAATTATTATGAGATTTGAAGTATTTTTTTTCATATTTAAATGTCATGAATGAATGGTTATTTGGTATTATTTATGGATTTAATGAAACTGCATTAGATTTAATATTAGAATATTTGCAGATTCTCCAGTGTTACTGCAGCTACCTGTCACCTGCTGCTTTTCCCAAAACACTCATTCATTTTCAAGGCTGCTAGTGAAAATCACATTCTGTATTTCCTGTATTTTCCACGGACAATGGCCTGTCTGTTTTGCTTTAAAGGGGTTCTTTTCACCGCCAAGCACACTGTTTCCATTATGCGAGTATTTCTTTCTGTATTAGTATTTCATTTCATGTGGTGGACATGAGAGAAATCAAATACCGGGCTGCAGAGTCTGTAGGTAAACAAGATGGAGAGTGACGCTCAGTTAAGTGCCTTGCTCTTTTGGTAGTTATTTGCTGCCACCAAGTGGTGTGATAGGAATAATAATTAAAAAAAAAAATCACATGAAATAAGAGACCAGCTATAATGAAAGTCTAACTATCCGTTGTTTCTTATGTTAACTAAACCCACACAGACGCTGTACATGTACAGCAAAACAGTTGAATATTGTTGGTAGTAATAATGTGACGTGCTGTTTACTGCCTCCCTCCTCTCGATTTGACGAAAATGGTGTTCAGTGAGAATCCAGAAATTTGATGCCCTATCTAATGGTGCAGTACAGCAAATGCAAGTCAGAATGATGTGTTTTTTTATGGACCATTAACTATGTTTACCTTAATGTTTTCTGTCTCTGTCAAACTACTCAACTCACACACTCTGTCCTCCTTTCGATCTCCCCCCTCTCTGATTCTGTTTATATCTCCTGTCTCTCATCCTCTCTATTATGTGTGTGTGTGTATGCATGCATGTGTGTTAACCGTTGTTTGGACTGTCCTGCAGGCAAAGGTCCAGAGACAATTTTTGCGGGTCAGAATCTGAACGATAATGAGTGGCACACAGTACGTGTGTTCAGGAGGGGCAAGAGTTTGAAACTGACCGTAGATGATCTGCCACCTGTAGAAGGTACTTCTCCTTCTACTCCTCTGTTCCTCTGACAGAATAATGTTTTCCTCGTATAAACTTAAATTACCCATAGCATGTGTTGGGCTCTCAGATTCTAGGTAAGACACAAGCTTTTTTACAGAATAAAGGACTTCAAGTTGATTATTCCATGCAATGCTGTGCTGTGGCTTGTTTAGATGTTTTGCTCATCTGGAGAGAGCCTTCAGTCTTTTTTCTTTTTTTGTATTATTGAAGCTCTCTTATCCGTTTTGGACAAAATGCTCTTTATAATTCGTCTGGAAATATTAAAAATTTGTCCTCTAATATAATGATGTTAGATAAGAAGGCTACAGAATTCAATAGTAGGGAACAGAGTGTTGAATTTTGTTCTTATATTAGAATGGTACACAATAAATTAATGGTACTGTTCATTCTACAACAAGGCTATTAAGACAGACAGGCCTAGAGAATGTAGAAATAATTTGCTATACTTAATCCTAATTGTTTTTTTCTGGAATTCATATTGGATTTTACAATGTGGAGTTACTGTCATTAGGTGATCCTCTAAATGCAAAGCATGGCCTCTTTGAATGCCGTATACCTCCAATAACGCCCGCTCTCCCTCCCCCTCTTCTTCTGATCAAAGGTCAAATGGCGGGCGACCACACCCAGCTGGAGTTCCATAACATTGAGACGGGCATTGTGACAGAGAAGCGCTTCTTGTCCATGGTGCCGTCCAACTTCATTGGCCACCTCCAGAGCCTCTCCTTCAATGGCATGGCCTACATAGACCTCTGTAAAAACGGTGACATTGATTACTGTGAGCTCAACGCCATGATTGGCTTCAAGAACATCATTGCTGACCCCGTCACCTTCAAGTCGCGCTCCAGCTATGTGACCCTCACTACTCTGCAGGCCTACTACTCCATGCACCTCTTCTTTCAGTTCAAAACCACCTCCCCCGATGGCCTCATCCTTTACAACAGCGGGGATGGAAATGACTTCATCGTGGTGGAGCTGGTCAAAGGGTAAGTGAAGGCTTCCATCTGT
The DNA here is from genome assembly GCA_037833715.1 of Toxotes lorentzi. NCBI lineage: Eukaryota > Metazoa > Chordata > Actinopteri > Toxotidae > Toxotes > Toxotes lorentzi. Next base: position 14,263,144 of record JBBMJY010000003.1, read on the forward strand.
TACCAAAGTATCAGTGCAGAGGCTTTGAGTGCTCTGCTGTGTATCTACAGCAGATACACTCAGATGCACTCCTGTTAAGTCTTCCAGTGCTGTAACTGGGCTTTTTGTGGATATTTCTTTTTTTGTGGACTTGACTCTGTATTTAGTGCAGTAGTCACTGCTGTATTTTTTGTTTTTCTTTTGTTTTGTTTTTTTTTTCATGTGCCGCTCTTCTCAGAGATGATTTGTCAAATGACAATGTTGCCACTAATAGGATAATTTTTTTCTCCTGCAGATAAAGTTAGATCTAGTGTAGGCGGCATTCATGTTTTTATTTAGCTGTTGTGGCTGTCACTGCTCGGGCTACAGTAACTACTCAGTTCTCCTCCTTACACACACAACTTCTTTTAGAGCAGACCTCCCTGCCACCAGGTGTGAAGACCAGCAAATGTGAAAAGCAAAAAGCTTTTAACTGTGTTGAATTAGTTTTAGACTAGTGTAGCAAGATGTTTATTTATGTAAGAATATCCATATAAATGGATTATGGTTTAAATAATGCAGCTCTTCACACTATGTGACACTTTCCAAACAGAATATAATTTTTGACAGCTTTTTATGCCATTATTATGAGAATCCAAATGCTTTTCTTATCACCTCCACGCCAGAATATTTTCTGAAAGAGCTGTTGGCTATTACTGTTCTTTTTAAATCTTCATGAAGGCACAACAAATACCCAACATAAAAGGGAATCAACTACACAAGGGTGCATTTCTTATAGCTGAAATGCTGCTATAGAATGACCTTCTTTTAAGTAATGCCTGAAGTTAAGGTATTATTCAGTATGCTAAACATTAAAGGCGTACATTTTAATTAAAATGAGAATACAAATCAGAAATTGCCAATAAACCCAAGAGTTTAAGACCCGTTTGTTCAGCACAGCCCAGAGCCTTTTGCGAGCTGCCAATTATTTGACTCCTTTCCAGACAGCTGCACTTGCTGATACTCTCATATCCATACATTTGGATGCACTAACACAGCAACACCAACTACATGCACATACACACTGTCGCTCCAGTTTTCAGAGGTTCATTAGACTTTTCTATTTTATTATGTCAATATTGTTGTCATAGTCTGATGTATGCTGTCCATTAAACACTTGGTGACAATGAAAAGAGCAGTAAAGAATTTGGACGTGAATAATTATATACTATATATCTAAAAAATGTCTGCATATTTTTTTATATTACTGCAACACCTAAAATTCAATCCTAGGTTTTAAGTGTTTGTCGTAACGCCATGCTTTCATGTCCTTCCAGTCCTGTCCATTTTTGAATCCTCTCATGTCGCTCATCTGGTTTCAGTTACCTGCACTATGTATCTGACCTGGGGAACGGAGCCCACTTGATCAAAGGCAACTCCAACAAGCCCCTGAACGACAACCACTGGCACAATGTCCTAATCTCCAGGGACACCAACAACCTCCACACTGTGAAAATTGATACCAAGATCACCACACAGACGACCACAGGAGCCAAAAACCTGGACCTGAAAGGTGTGGAGGCATGAAGTGAATTTATATATCTTTTTAAGATTTCATTAAATTGGGGCAGAAGTGGCCTAGAGGTGAGAAGAACAGGTTTGTGGCTGACAGGTTGCAGCAGCAGGATAAACCCTGGGGGGTTGGAGTGAAAATGCAAGGCTTGGCCCTCACTCATTACCACCACTAAGGTACCCTGGAGCAAGAACTCAGCCCTTGTCTGTTCAGTAGCCAACACTAATGGTGTGCATGTGGAGCTGCGAGTTCATAGAAAAGTCCATTTGTGATTACTAGACCAACCTTGGATAAAAGTAATTTGAAAGAATTATCAGTTAACAACATAAAAACCTTTCCATCTGGAAGGATATTGGCATAATTAGTGCTCTACTTTAAAAAATGTTGTAATTATTGTTATTAAAAATCTTTAGTGAATCAATATTAAATGGATGACGAATTTCTGACTTGGACATGGAAAAAAAATCGATCGTGTCACAGCAGAGGAAAATATCACTGGATGCAATTAGAAAAGTGTTTTCAAGCAAAAGTGACATTAATTAACCTCCTACACTTCTTCCTGTGCATTAAAACTTTATCAAACAACTGTTATCATTAATTAAATATAACTTAAACTTTTTGGTCTTTCAAATTCAGCGCAAGCCAAATTACAATGCTGTCTAAAATCATATGCTTTCGACTGCATTATATGGTAAGCTGTGTACCATGTTTTCTTTCCACTAGGGGTCAGTGTTGTCATATGTCTAATTTGTTTACAGGTAACCTTTACATTGGTGGGGTGGCTAAGGAGATGTACAAGGAGCTGCCCAAGCTGGTGCATGCCAAGGAGGGTTTCCAAGGTTGCCTGGCATCAGTGGATCTGAACGGGCGGCTCCCAGACTTGATGTCAGATGCTCTGGATTGTGTGGGACAGATTGAGAGAGGATGTGAAGGTGAGTCGACCCCCAGCCCACTAAACTCTTTTGTTGGTGATAAGTTGCTGTCTGTGGGGTTAACTACATGTTCTAACTCAAGCTTTGGTTTAATAACTTTAATAGCGTTTGATAACTGACAGAAGCTTAAAAGGAAACGTTCCCTTTAAATGTGATTTTATAATGATTGATAAAATGAGAAAAGTTTTCTTTCAGTTCTCTTAATCGCTTTAGTTTCCTCTCATTATCACAAAACTAACCTAGGGTGTCATTGCGGCACCATGAATTTGCAGCTCAGTCTTCCCATTGTCACACTTGTCCGACAAGGACATACACACACACACACACACACACACACACACACACACACACACACACACACACACACACACACACACACACACAAATTGTGAAGCACACCCACACTGCCAACCTGTGGCACATAATTTAACATCCATAAAGTGTGTTAGTATTCTGTTAGAATGCATCAAGCTCTGACACTCCTCCACAGGCAATCATTTCTGTTTCACTTGGCCATAATCTGATTATTCTCTCTGCCATATTTGTACTGCCAGTGTTATTTCCCATTTTATCCCCATTCTGTTTTGCTCTATGCATGCTTTCTGGATCTGAGAGTTTGCCAGAAGCTATCCTTTTGAATTATGTATGAAGCCTTTGTTGCATGCATGAATATCATTTGCCCAGTCTAATGTGTGCACCACATCCAGAGACAATATTTGATTTATTTTTCATCGTCACTCACTTAGTTTAATTTCACAATTCATCCACTCGTTTTCTATTGAGTACACAACTTCTGATCTTTTCATGTTCCAACATTACAAATGTAATCAAATTCAGCACCCTGTGCGTGTCTGTCGAACTTGCTGTTTTCATTGTATACCACACAGAGTCAGTGGCCGCTCTCTGTGGAAAATGACTTCTATGATAACGCTTTCATTGGACTGTGGCGGTAGCACATAGTTGCGGATGGTATTTGAATAAAGCAGGAATCGTTTAAGAATATAAATGAGAGAAAACATGCAGTTTTTTTCTGTTACTTTAAATATTACTTAACATCACGGACAAAGCATATCCACTTCACATCATAATAACTTAACAGTTGCATGCCTTTACTTCATATTGCTGATGCCATTTTGAGCCTAGTTGCTGTTACAGTTTGGCGTTAACCCGGCCTCCATTATGCAGCACAATTTTTCCCCTCTGGCTCTTTCTGAGGACAAACACTTCACTCCTTGCTCTGTCTCTGCTGCTCCATCTCTGACATCTTGGTGCTTTACTAACAGCTGGTATATTTTGCCTTTTCCTTTCCTATTATTTTGCCAACAAAAGTTGCATTGATGAAAGCTGACTTGCAAGGTAGATAGCTCTGTCTGTTTGATACAGAGTTTGATACCCCCCCCCTCTTTGCATCTGTAATGACTCTCACCCCACCCCACCTCTCCACAGTCTCTACCTCCACACTTCTCGCATCTCCCTGAGCAAGACAACTGTCTAGTTTGTCATTCACCCACCAGCCATATGGAGTGGGCTTCAGTCCCATAGGAATACAAGTATCATTACCATCTTGTATCACAGTCTATGGGCCTCACACTTTGATTTGCACTAACATACTGTATGTTGTTTTTATTGGACTTAACTTTGGTTAAATGTGGTTACATATTTTTTTTCCTCATTTTTTGTTCACATGCTGTCCATGTAAAGGATACTTTTGCATGACTTATAATAGCCTTAGTTACAATGTTTTCTCCTGCATGAATTTCCTTTTTAAAACTGAGGTTTTGAGTCAAACTTAAATCATTTTTATGTTTTACATTAATCAAATCATTGCTATTATAAGTCGTATGTTTACCAATGCCACATTCCTGTTACATAGTCTCTTACACTCCGTTACCACTTTGTAGGTGGGAGCTATATTTAGCAGCGGGTGTAAATCTTTTAAAATTTAACATTTAAAAGTATGCTACAGAATAAATAGCACCACTGGCCAGTAATTAAAGTCAATTCAGATGCATTTACATACAGAAATAGCAGTATGACTACGTTGTAGTTGCTGAATTTGTAATTAACATAAATTTCAAATTAATTAAGTCAATTATTCTCTGCTTTATGCCTTACATACAAATCGGAAAACATCACAGATACTGGAAAGCCTCAAAAGAAATGTGCAATTCTGTATCTTAATTGTTTGAAATTCTCATGTCTCATATTAACGAGAAGTATGCCATTACACATCTGTTGGCTCATTGTTTACTTGATTCATAAGCCAAGTCAAGTCAATTTAGGACCCATTAGATCTGTGACACATTAGACATATTTTAATGTGAAAGATTGGTTAAGCAATGGGATCATTAGTATGTCATGTAGTTACATGCACTTTAAATTGTAATGTATTCAAATGTATTTCAGAGCCATTTGCAATCATCAAGTTAAACTGCATTCTTTCTTTTTTTGTTGTTGCAAAATGTACACTGTGTAGTGTTTGCTTTTTGCATTTTCAGCCTTGAGTGGGCTACAGCAAATGCTTAAACTATTAAGCAGTTACCATAGCTACTCAGTGGCTGAGCAGCATCCACTGCTGCAGCAGGAAAAAAAAAGATCATATATAAGGGTAAGATTGTAATGTATGTCTGTATTCAACTGCAGAATAAGTGAAAATGAATGAACAATAAAATAAACACACACTCTGCCGTTGCAATGATAATGACTAAACTATCAAATAAATAGACGGCTGTAAAGGAAAGTGCTACATGAATATAGTAGTTTGTGTTAATATTCAGATTATGTGATTGTGTCATAAGTGTAGAAATTGGCAAATGGACCAAAACCAACATAATTACACAGTTAAACTATCTCTTTGTTCTTTTATTTCTCTAATATTAAAAATATATATATATATATATAATGATGCCAACATTCATCCACACTAACCCTTACCACTGTCACACAAACAGACAGCCAGGCGACACATTCAGTACAACCATATACTTGCTGCGTGTTAGCTCAGTCTGACAGAACGACTGACCGACTGAATGTACAGGCACGAAAATGAAACACTTTGACTGTAAACACGTCTGAAAACACTGTTACATTGCTACTTAAAAGCACATGGATAACTCAGGACCCTACTGCTTAAGAGCTGAAAATGATTGTCCTGTGACCCCATTCACAGCTGATAACAACACTTTGGGTGATTCGATTGCAATCAGACGGCGCTTAAAATACAGGTGTGTGAGATGCACTGAAGGCAGATTGTAATCTGATCTCACAAACCATCTCCACAGGTGGTCAGGGATGTGTGACAGTCTGGAGAAAGAAAGGTGAACTGGGTTCAGAGTGCATTACTCAAAGCAGACACACTTTACTTGGTGGTGAAACAATAATCAAGCTAGAGACACAGTTAAAGACACACTACTGTGCTGTTCAACAAATACAGATGTAAATGGAGGCTGTGACCAGTTATTCATACTCCGCCTAATCTTCTACATTCAGTTTTTTTAAAATATAAAACATTAAGTAAAATATTTAATTCACTAATGTGAGTTTAATAGAAGTGTTAAGATTATCTGAACTTATTTAAATACCTCAGATGTTTCTTGTTTTTGTTGTGACGGTTTACTGAAGACAGTAAAATTCATTGAGGGTTGAGGCGGGCAGTTAGCCATGTGGAAATTCACATCAGTATTTGTAACAAAAAAATGACTTAATACGCAGTGGCCAATGTGTTGGCCTAGTATATTCATGTTTGTCCTGTGTATGCTTCCCTTTGCAGAAGCCTATTGTCTGTATGTTCCGCGTGACATTAATTTCACTGCACAGTCAATCTGCAGACTTAGCTGCCCGTTGTTATAAAGGTCTGCTCACCAAGTTGCTATTTGTCTCCACATTCAGGCCCCAGCACTACGTGCCAAGAGGACTCATGTGCCAACCAGGGTGTGTGCCTTCAGCAGTGGGAGGGCTTCAGCTGTGACTGCAGCATGACGACATTCGGAGGACCACTGTGCAATGACGGTAAGCTTCCCCCTCTTAACTCTCCGAGTCCAAATAGCTTTTATTTATTTTGTAATTTTATAGAATCAAGAAAAATACACAGTAAACTTACATTTTTGTTGACATAGGGTGGCCCCTCAGTAACATTAAATGATGAGTCCCTTCATTTCATTCAGGTCCCAAAAAAATCACACAAAATGACATTCCTCACACACATCAAACAGCATTAGATGCATAATTCATTCCATCTGTCAAGCAAATTAAATACTTCCAGAAAATCCTGGAGTTAGACATTTAAAGGTGGGCGTTATCATCAGCAGCAGGGCCATTTTTATCCTATGCGTTCACACAGCATTCATATTATCCCAGCTCATTATGGTTTCCTGTCTGTGCACTATGTTTGTGTCCTCACGAAGCAGAGTTATGATAATAATTTGCTTTGTAAACTCTCCCATAAAACTAAGTGAAAGCCCAGACTCTTCTGCCTACTGTTACTAGTGACTGATATGTTGTAACTAGGTCAATTAGAATAAATCTTGACTCAAGTTTTATTTCAGTAGCTCTTCTTTGAATATAGTACATATTGTCTTCAGCGAGTTGTTGTCACACTGAAGGGCGGAAGCTTCCATATTTGTGACATCTGGCTGACAGTTCAGTGAGAGCTCATGAAAGTTTGATTGAAGATGTACCACTAGAGGGAGCAACAAACATTGTGTTCTCCTAAATAAAACATCAACAACAAGTCAAACAAGCAAAAAAAAAAGAAATGACATTTACAAAAAGATGCACTTAAATTCGACCAGGATGCAGTATTGCATTGAGTGATACACACATACACACACACATATATTCAGACTTACTTTGATGATGATGCACTTTAAAAGTTCCGTGATATTAATCTCTCTTAAAGACAGTTAAATGGGCATCTGGTTTTAGGGACTATTTACTCATTAATGTTTAGCTTTTGAGAGAACTAGGGTAATGTCTGCTCCACTTTTAGAAAATGGGCTACTTTCTTATGCCAAACATGCACAGGGGATTTTTGTATGGTCATTATTTTCTTCTGCAGCGGTTCACACAGTAAGGGGTGAATGGGCAAAGTGCTGAACTGCATTAAGGAGAAAGGAACAGAGTGGGCACTCTGGAGATGACACAAAAGCAGAGGAGAGAGCACCATAAATGTTAATGCATTCTGTGTCACTTCTACCATCCTGATAAGACCCCGTCTTTTGTTATCAAAAGAAAGTGTTAATAGTTTCTCATGCAGCCTCATAGCCTGAACATATCTGCAGCCTATGACACTAAAAGGATTCTTCTGTCCATGAGATGTGAGCGTGAGTGTAGCTCGTCCTGATCCGAGCCCTCCTCTCTGCTCGTTTTACTCTTCCTTTGATTCCGCAAACCGTGTTTGGATCAACAGAGGAGCAGGGCTCATGCTGGAGGTGTTGAGGGATATTTTTGATGGCAAACTCCTTGTGAACCTTCCTTGTGCATTAAAGGGGGAAGAAATGCAGTTTGGAACTTTTTTTTTTCTTTCTTCCTGTCATACATATTCATCCTGAGCAGGCCTGTAGAGCTCATTTCAGCATTGGGAGCAGAGAGGCTCACAGGACATGTATGCATATATTAAATCTGAGCCAAAGTGCTCTACCTGCTGAGTCTAGTTACTGTAGCCGGTCTCATTATTCCTGCTGACCTGACAAAACAATAAGGAAAACAATAGGACTGATCAATGTGCAGGCCCGAGGGATGCAATGTGTAACCACAAAAACATTGTCTCCAAGAAATCTCGTTCACTCCGGATAAACTGAACTAGTCCTCAGAATAGTGATGCAAGACAGCCTCACTCTGCCAAAGAAAATCTATGAGAAGGAAAAATGAAGCTGGAGATGGTTGGGTTTTATCTGTGTTGATGGATTGTCATGGGGATAGAGGGAACGAGAGAAGCATCTCTAAGGAACATATCACTTTTTACCAGATATATTTGCATAAGCTGAAATGCAGGCAATTTACAACAGAGCAATGGGCCTCCGTGAAAGCAACTTTCATGGGAAGCTTGCTGCATTTCCAGATATTTCTCCAGTGGGTATTCTTGGCATCCTGCCCTCTCACAAGGAGAAAAACTCCATTTCACATCTCGTGGCCCCATAACATTTACAGCCAGGATGAATTGTACAGCTGTCAGTCATAAATCGTAAGGGAAATAATGTTATGTCTGATAGAACAATACCGTCTCATCGCTCAACTCTTGTAAATTCAAAATGCAAATTGTTTTGAGCAGAAAATTGTGTATTGATGCTTTTTGGTTTTGTTTTTCCTGCTGGTTATAATCGGTTTATAATCACAAGATTCGTCTCCAGTGCACTAAAAAAGAAAAAGTGTAGGCGACAGTTACTCGCAATCAACTTTGATTTAATTTGTTAGCACAGCTGTAATTATCACAAGAAGAAACATTCCTCTACTTTATAAATTAAAACAATCAAATCAAAGACAGATAGCTCTGGAGCCTTTCCCTTGGAAATACATTATATCTTGTAAGATGCTTGAGCATCTTACAAGATATAAGAATATTTGCACAAATATTTTCAAATAATTTAAAGATAATAAGTAATATAATTCAACACAAAATGAATATGTCATCTGAGATACTGTGTATTCATCTTCGGAGACAATCCCAATTGCATATTTGTTATGAATATGTTAAATTACTGTATTCTCCCTCCAAACAAGTACCACAGATTTACTTTTGGCTTTCTGTAAATGCTTTTTTTCCCTCTGAGGTTTGTAGCTGTACAAAGAAAAAGGAGATATCAGTGACTTGGCATCATTTTTTAAGCAGTAAATTAAAGAGAAGAGAAAAACTGAACATACAGTAGCATGGCAAATCCTCTAAATCACTGCTTTGCAAGTTACTGCCAAACACAAATGGCTTTTTAACTGGTTTGTCCTATGAGGGATGCAGGCTAACATCCTCAACAGTCTACAGTAAGCATGGCGCAAGTATGCACTGCATGCATCCGCTCTGCACTGGGTTTCATTTTCAGAGCAATGCACCATTTCTTGGCTGTGCTCATGAGTGTGTTATAAGTATTTTAACTTTTCATAGCAGCTCTTCACTTTTCACTTCAGACTGATTGGCGAGACGTTGGCACAGAAATGAAAACAATCTTCACATCTTCTCTTCATCATCTCCAAAACACTTCATCCCACTGATGTGCTTTTTTTTTTTTTCTTTGAATGAACTGTGGGTTGTGAGTTTTATTTATAGAATCAATTATCTCTCCTTTGGATACCTACAGTCAGTCTAACTGAAGAATGAGATTTCTCTCAGATCATCATGCATGTGAAATGAATTAAGACGGTTGTGAATGGTGTTAAGCATGCATTTGCTCTCATCACTACAAGCTGTTTTTGATGCCAGTAGGAATAAAATGGCATGTAGAACGCATTTTAGTAAGTGACCCAGACAGGAGGCACAGACTGTACGTATCTGTGTGTGGTTAAGTCATCTGTGCTGTTCTGCAAGTGCTAACTGATGCTGATAATCAGCCAAAACATTACCAGTGCCTTCCTCAAAGCTTTGAGTATGAGTTAATATTAGCATGTTGCACTTTGTCTTCTCTGTAATGTCCACTGGGGTTTGAAGTGTTGAAGTGTTCCAGTTTTCATTCAGAAGCAGACTTGCTGTGTGTGTGTGTGTGTGTGTGTGTGTGTGTGTGTGTGTGTGTGTGTGTGTGTGTGTGTGTGTGTGTGTG
>JBBMJY010000003.1:14273448-14299323 GCA_037833715.1 Toxotes lorentzi
TGTGTGTGTGTGTGTGTGTGTGTGTGTGTGTGTGTGTGTGTGTGTGTGTGTGTGTGTGTGTGTGTGTAGGTGTGTGTGTTTGCGGGACTTAGATTCCAGTCTAGACTTCCTGAGGGACTTTGCCTGTAGTGGTCAAGCATCTGAGAGTAATGTACAGAGACAAACAGAATGGTGTTTGCTGTTGAGCTAAAGTGGGTCGTGGAAAGGCTACAGTGAGGGGTATGCCTGGCCTTCATGCAAATTATGTATCGCTTGGTTGCCCATCCGCCCAGTCCTATAGCCAGAGCTATTAGTGCCATGTCAATATTGTGTCAACAATGGAGTTTGTGTGCGGGTCTGGGATCCATTGTCTCTGCCTAAGGGGCAAAGACGAGTCCCTCTCACTTGATTTCTAGTGTGTCTGAGTCAATGCTCGTTCTTGTGTCTTTGTACTTGGAGAATAGTCTGTCTGGGCCTCAGGCTCGGTATCTACTATGTGATCTGTGATAGACATGGGTCTGATTTTTCTTAAGCTCATACAAAAGAAAGTAAAAGGATTCTATTCATGTCATGTGCCTCAGCTTCATGTAGTCTAAAGACAGATACTTTGTAACACAGAGGAACCCATACGTATCACATCAGTCCAGAAAAGCAAGAATTCAAATAAATATTTTAAAAAGACACCTGAGTCTTAGAAATCTGAGAAAACTCTGAAAATGAAAACAACCAATCCACAGAGCGGGGGATTTCACTGACAGTTATGTATTTTAAGCAAGCAATGCATCGGGTCCAGGTATGTCTGTTTTTAGTCAAAGTAGCCTAGAACATTTAGGAATTACATGATCAATTATTTGCCCCAGTTTAGCCTGTTGTAAAACTTCAGGCATGTTACTGGAATTTTCTTGTCTTATAAAATAGGGCACTTGTCTCACAGTCGTGAGGATTGTTCAGATTTAAGATACACAGAAGCACACACACACACACACATAAACAGGCAGGCAGGAAGTACTCCAGACAGTTTTGTCCCATTCCTGTGCGGTGGCATGCAAGGATTAGACCACTTAGTTTGGTTTCGATCAATACAATAGGACACCGAGTCCAGTAGTAAGGCCAAGGGGATATGAGGCACTGGAGTAAACAGCCTGCTGTCACATGGAAGTAATGTTCTCTTTGCCTTGGATGTCGTCCTCTTTTAATGCAGCTCAGCGAAACAAATCCATGGGTCTGAAAATATTTGGGCTTCAGTGTGTATTGAACGCTTGGCCTAGCTTTGAACAGCCATTGTGCCCCAAGACATGAGAGAAGCAGTCTTAAGTGCTTCTGTGTATTCACTTCAGTGACTATTCTCGCAAAATGTGCACACACGTTTACAAGAATTATGGCACGTGAAATGTAAAGTTTAACTGATCTGTTAAAGGCAGCGGAAGGCTTTTCAATGTGTTATCAATGAAGAAATTATTAAATGATTAAGTAATTCATATTTAGCTTATGTGTTTACATGTAATGTAAAAACCAATCCATTGTAGGAGTAATTGAGGAGATAGTTTACCTTAGTAACAATTATTATCTGTGTATCTGAAGCTTGATATAGCTTTTTCTTCTGTCCTGCAACCTCCATTTTTCTCCAAAAACTATTAAAACACATCACTGAACCGCACTGTTACCACAGGGGTTGGCATGCCCCTTCATTGCTTTGAACAGGGACACCTTAGTTTATTTTAAATCAATCGCACATGCACAATACTGGCCTGGGGGACCAAAAGCGTATTACTCCGCTGCTGAAAATAGTCCCTAACAAATTCACTATTTATAGTTTGAATGTTTCCAAAAATAAATTTAAAAATTTAAAAACTACAGTACCCACCTGTTTTAGGAAAGTACCTTTTTTTTTGTAATGAAAACTTTTTAAATAATTTAACAAAGTAAAATATTTTAACCTAGTAATTATTTGAATGTCTAGCGCCGCTGGGATGCCTGTCATACTGTAAGTGTCGGTGCCTGAAGCTGTATGTATTTGCTGTTTCAAATGGAAACTGATTTGGTCTCTTGAGATTTCTGTCACCGCTGAGCGACTTAAGAGGGTTTAATCATTTCGTCCTCTTTTTGTTTCTTGTCTAATTTTCACTTATTCTTCTGCCACCTCCAACTCATGGTCACTATCTGGCCCAGTTATTTCCAATACTTTCCTCATGCTGATTGAGTATCTGAATTTAAATGGGTTTCTGTGCCAGGAAGCAGTGGCCATATGTGGGTAAAGGCTGTTGGCATGGAAACCAGGTCTTCTTTCTTCCCATCGTGGATGCTGTAACATGTCTGTAACTCTGCCCGAGCAGTGAGATCTCTGCAGGAAGTGGTTTAGAATCACTAAAATCATTTATCCAGGCTTGGTAAAATACCGAGTGCTCATGAATTTGACTGGCTATTTCACTTGTCTGATAGTAAAACATAGAATACAACATCAAGAACACATGAAAAGTAACACTTATCATGTGATGTAGCTTCATGCTGGGACAGTAGCATTAGCATGAAAGAGTGTCTGGCATTTGTCCGACTGCTTCATAAGACCATGCCGCTGTTCATATGCTGTGACAGAGTTCTGGGGTGTCCTCAACAACACAAAGTCAGTGACAACATTAACATTTCTGTTTCTGAACATTATTTTGGTGTCAATGAACAGTATGCGGTCAGATCAGAGTTGAGCACAAGCGTTATGCACATTTAGCTGTTTTCATTGTAATCCCTGTTGTAATCAGAATCTCATCTAAAACTCATTGCGGTGCAGTGGTGAGAACCTAATTTTTTAGGTGTTTTTTATTAATTGGTAGCCCAGAGGGGCATGTTGACAGGAAACAAGAAGCTGTTGTTTCCTCACAACACAATACTAATTAAAGTGTTGACTCAAAGACAGAATATCTGTTAAACTACCCTGCTGGGTGATACAATGACACTGAATATCCCCCTTTCTTGTAAACTCAGGCTATTGAACATGTCACTTAGGGGAACTGTAGTAAGAATCTAAAACATGCTTGCTTGTATTTAACTATTTAAAAAACAAAAAAAAACTTTTGATTGCTTCTGTGAATGATTTCACAGTCAGAAGTCATTTAATTGAGGAGAAAAATAGATTTTTGATCACTGAATTGCAAATGCAGGATGTGGATGGATATTGTAATCAGAACTTGCACCCAAAAAACATTTGTCATTTTAGAGCATTTTCTGAAAAGACTGATGCTATTGCTCTTCTTGTGAGGCCAGGCTCACCATTGTGCTAATTAACTACAAACCTCACCAGCACTGATGTGAAGAATAAACTTGATAAACTTTCCACTGTTTTAAAATTTGGCCTCAAAGAAGCCCAAGGACAAACAGCGTAGCGCGGTGTCTTGGTTTTTGATAAGCCTTAAATGTGGGCTTGTTAGCTCTTATTTCATTTCATTAACTTACACCCTGTAGCCAAACATTGTGTTTTCCACCAAGATATCCCTTTGTATTGTTTTCCAGTTTCTACTGTTGGTACAAAAGCCCCCAAGTTACAAATTAAGTACAGACCTGGAGAACACATCAGACATGCTTGATAGATAAACATTTTCTTCCCATATACATTTTCTTTTCTAAATTCCACAATTGGTGCATTGCACTACAGGACATATACTGTGCCTGCAGTGTAGCCCCAGGAGCCTCTAGAAAAACTTGGAAAATGCTGTCACAAAGCAAATGAAGGAGCCTTAGTTTTAAGAGGGGCTTGGCAGCCAGTCTCCAACGCAAACAAACAACTGTTTAGTATGTCTGAGCATAGCTGTGTGCTCCTAGTAATATTAACAATATGCACAGAGGGCTTAGACAGTGCAAACTCTTCTCTCTTTCACCATCATGGGGAGGTCAGTAGAACCTATCCTTGTGAATTGTCCTTGAACTCAACCAACTTCTGAAGTTTTTATGCATAAAGGACAGATTTTATGTGTGGCACAACTCAAATCCTTTCTTATCTCGAGGCAGCAAGGGGGAAGAGCGCACATAGATCACTCACTGCCTTAGCCAAAGTCAGTCCCACCAATAGAGCTGTCTTGACTGAGTGATTTAGAGGGGAAACCTACTTAATAAGCTTGAAAGATATTTTAGACTGGATATTTGATGTTGGGAGCTGCCATCCTACTAGCAACCTCAAGAATGAACCAATGGAGATTCCTCCTTAGGCCACTCTACTCAAGAGATGCTGTAGTGGTGGTTGGTCAAAAATCATTCATTAAGAGAGGTGCTTGCATATATCAGACTTTCTGTGACTGGGATCTGTGCGAGTGTAAGAGTCTTTCAGGTCCGTAATGGTGAACAAGATGCACCTGCTCTAGTACTAGTGGTGTTTCTCCTGTGAAAGGCAAATTTTGGTCGTCATAAAATAGAGGTGGCATGACGCCAATTGTAAATATCCATATTTTGCGGGCACAAGGAAAGAAATGCAATGAAGCTTGCACTCATTGTGTATGTGACACGCTTTTCACAAATATGCATTGCGTGCTGTGCTTTAGGCCATTGGCCTTTCCTATACCAAGCTTTCACTTAGAGATGAATGGCTCTGCATATATGCTGGAAGGGCTAGGATGGGTGGCTTCCTGCTTTCCTCTGGACTTTGTTGCACGCATCTTGTGTTATCACCAAAGAAAGCGTATCTTGTCCCCAAAACTCTCGACACAGCTAATTACATTTTAAATGTGTTTTGCGAATGTTTACTGGACTTTAGTTTTGACTCCATACACAGGGAACCTACAGGTTTCACCACTCTACATTATGGAGCAGCGCAATTAATTGTGGACGTAATTTGGCCAACTATCCTGCCAAAACTCCATCTGTTGCAGGATTTATAAACAAATACCACACCCATACTTTCCATCCAGCAACAGCACACATCACAGATTCAGATCCCCACACAGCATGCTACATCTTTTGGGAGTGCACTGTTGTGAAAGTAGTGGTCACACTGTTTCCATGCTTTTGGATGTCTTGGAGGACAGTGGCAACACATCAGGCAGCTTATGCCCATGACACCTCTCTCTCTGAGGGTTGTGTTGAACCAGAGTCAAAATGCACTCCAGAGATGATTCTCAGCCTGCAATACAGGTGTTTCATCTAGCCCCTTGTGTGTTGTGACATAGCTAACTAGGAAAAACCTGGATGGAAGTAAGGGGTATTGTCCCAGAACATGTTACCTCTTCCCAGGTCCTGAAGTTATCGATGGCAGCAGGTTCTGCACGACTGTCAGCTGTTCAAACGGACTGTTCTAAACGGCATTTGTTCTCTACAGTCCATCCAAAGCTTGCCCTCCGTGCCAGCAGACGTTGGTCAGCTGCTCCTCTCTACCTTCCTCCACCCCAACAGGTTTCCCAGCACAGCTTTACCTTCTGTTTCAACACGGCCTCTCTGTCTCCAGCGGCGTAAATATCTAGTTGAACAGCTTTGAGTGTGAAGCTTGTGTGAACTACAATTGCCGTGTTTTGTGCCATGAAGGTGAGAGCCACAAGGGACCTTACATCCCCCTCATTCATCCGTGAGAGTTCGTCTCATTCACCTGATTCATGATACCTGAATGGTTTCATGTAATTTGAATGATTCAAAACAGAGAGAAAAATACACAGTGATGGATACTTGAAATGTATGACATCACGTATAGCCGGGCTCAGACAAAGGACTCAAATGCACAATTCGACTCAGACTCGGAGGACGATGATTGAAGGCAGGTTTATTAACAGGCAGGGGTCGGTACACGGTAAATCAGAATAACCAGGCAAAGATATCCAAATCAGCAGGCAATACTCGAGAAAGCACAAGGGAAAGCCAGGTCTATGATCACTGGAAACACACTAGGAAAAACCACTGGAACACTTGACATGAAGGACGAAGACGAACTGGTAGAGAACAAAGGGGAAGACACCACTTAAATACATGAGGGGGTGGAGAGACAATAGGAAACAGGTGCAACACATTAGGGTGGAGTCAGGTAATCAAACAGGCGGGAAACACGGGGGCAGGAAGTAAAACTGAAAAGAGACAGAGGGTTAGAACTACCAAAATAAAACAGGAACACAACACAAAGACAACCTGACTTAAGGGCTCGCCGTGACAACGTGATGTTGTAGAAGTTCAATAGAAATTAAAGTGCACTTTGACTGCAGAACAAGTAGTAGCAGTGCTCACTAATTAAACTTTGAGTATAAAGGAGAGTCTTTCATTATGCAACTCCAAGTAGAGGGATCCTTACTTGACTACCAGTAATGGCTGCAGGATGCTTTTGTATTCAAGAGCTATATTTCTGATGATGTTTTAAAAAACCACAACAAAAATGAGTGCACTGTAGTAGGCCTCTCCAAAGTGAGCAGACCTTTTTTTTCCTTATGCTTTATTTTGTAGTTTTATTCTAAAAGAAACTAGTGTCATTCAAAAGGAGGGAAGGAGCTTTTGTGCAGAGTGGAAGTGGATGTTTATAAACAATTTTGTATTCAGAAAAATACTTTTTTTTTTCTTCTCCTCTAAACCTTCTTTGTTGTCCCGGTTAGCTGGAGCAAGGCAGAGTGGCTCGTTAATAGAGAAGCTGTGGACTCCTGAAGGGAGACACAGTCCGTCCTTGACCTGTTCAGGATGAGAAGGGACCTGATCTACTTGGGACGGATTTCAGGAGAGACAGACAGACAGAGACAGACACAGTGCCCCGGTGGCCCACTGCATCTTGGGAACTGTCAGGGGAGATAGAGAGAAAGCCTTTGGAAAGCTGCCGACCTGTGACCCCTATCTCTCTCACTGACAGTTAGGATTTGGTTTATGCATTCGCAGACGCATCATCGTCACACATACACACACAACCACTCACTGACACATGCGCGCACACACACACAACCTTTATTTGCACTTCCGTACAAGGATTTTTGAATGTTATTTCCTCTGCGCTTGATCTTAATGTGCATTTAAATGGATTTATGGAAATGAATAATACTGTTGTGCCGTTTATGCATTAGGAGGGGGAAAAAAAATGCTAGTTTGTCACATCAGCCAGACTCCAAAGCATCCCTTGCCAGAAGTATCCAATGTGGTGAAAGGAGCAAAGGCAGCCTATTGGCTATAAAAACAGCTCAGTGTGCAATGAAAAAAAAAATCTATCTGTTTATCAACCATATATGTAGTTTGGGCCTGTTCCAGCCCTGGTAATGGCAAGGATGCTGTGTGCACTGCGTACATGTTAGTATTGTTCTGTGTGTATGTACTGCATATGTGTGCTTATGCTAAACAAGAGAAGAGAAAACAATATCATTGTTTGACTGGAACCATGTCACTGTGCTTTTATGATGATAAATTGTGCTGCAGAGAAATTCCAGCATTACGTTGAATAACTAAACATATTTATTTGTACAACCCAGGATTGTGTCACTCCCTGAAACCAACGTACCCAAACAAAACTGCTGCAGTATATAAATACAAAAATCTCTCCAAATAACTTCATGCATTAATGATATCAAAAGAGTGTTTTTAAATGAGCTTCTTTAACTTCATTTAGCAGCGTCATTAAATTAATTATAATGTCTAAGTCATTTGAGGCTAAATTAAAGTAAGGATAAATGAGAATTGATGTGGAGTTTGTGTTTCTTTGTTTTTCCTCTAAGTGAAAATGAAGTCATTCCATTACAACACCATGCACCGCCATTTGCTGATTTGATTTTACAACACTAAATGTGCATTATTTCCTATTAGTGGGCTGTTTTATCAGCTTGAGTGGTGTTATTTATGTAGTCTTCACAGCTTGCATAATGAACAGCGTGTGCAGCACAAATCTCTACGCGGTGCATAAGGGTTGCTGCATTTTACATAAACCGTGACATTTGATTTTGGTTTAGCTGATTTTTCTTAGCTCCCATGCATGTGTGCTTTATTTCTTTAACATAATAATCACTGAGTGTGTGACAGCAGCAGATGCATGAGAGATAGCTATTCACAGAAAGAGCTGATCACTTTATGATGTGCGCAGTCGTGGCTGTGGTGATGATTTAAATTTAAGCTACAGACAGGGCTCAGCAGCCCAAGAGCCAGCGAGACATGCTGAGGTGGAGATGAATTGGAAACCAGCAAGTCGATGCCTTTGTGACCTGCGGAGGTCAGAGTTTACTTCACTTACTCTAACTGATACAGCAGAGTAATCTGACAGACAGGCACCCTGATGTAACATCCTCTGCTAACACAAACAGTATTGACACTCTGGCCTCCCTCTGTGTTGAAATACTGTGCAGCTTGTGTGTTTGTATTGAGTGTTGACTCCCTGTATCTGTCTGTTCTTATCATGTCACATCTCGGGATGACTAAGACGGCACTGTGTTTCTATTTCCGTACACTTGCACACATTAGCATCAGTTCATTGTGTGCTCCTCTGTCTCTCTCTCTGTAGCTTTTGCGAAGCATTGTTTGGATGAGTAATGACACGTTTGATATTCGCGGAATACTCTCAGTTGCATACAGAGCTCAGGTTTGATATTGTATGTCAGTACATGACAATATAAGTGTTGAATATCTGTGTCTTTGTGACAGAAGGATGACACTGTATGTACTGTATGCAACAAACTAGGACCATACTGTCACCGACAGATGTTTGTGGCTTATTTGGTCCCTCAGCGCTGCTTTATTTAATGGAAGGAATTTAATCTTACAACTTTAATAGTCCTCAATTCATCCGATAAACATTTTATAGAGATCAGGTGACTCCATTGAACAGGCATCTGTATACCCCAGAGGATAAAGGCCTCCAAACGCTCTCATTCATAGGGAACATGTTGCTGAGCCTGACACAGATGTGTCAACTCCAGCACACAACAGGTAAACCTGGTTCATGCACGACTTGGCCTGCATGCTTCATCTGCTCCGAGCCAACAAAAGCATCTGATACACTAAATTGCTCCTGCTTAGAGAGCAATGTGTAACCTACTGTAATCTTCCCATCCTTGGGCTGACTTTTCAGGAAGCCACTGATTGCGTTAATTAAAATAGCAAGTTGTTAGATATATTTTCTTGTAATGGCTACAGTAAACATCATACTGGCTCTTGAGGAGGAGAAACATTGCTGTCAGAGTGTTTTTTAAGTGCCTGTCCTTTTCTAAACGGTCTCTCCATGTGTGATAAAGTGTCGCCTGATGGCCCTTTAGCTGATTTAAAGGCCTTGCTCTAGTCAGGTCAGGTACTCTTAGACCACCCATCTGCTGCTCTCCCTCCGCTTTTCCTCCAGCCCTCCAAAAATCATCTCATCAGCTCAGTGCACTGTGGTTGCAGTCTTAAGTGAGTAACAAGAGACTACTCTTGTCCTTTTATACTCTTTTGCTCTCCGAGGGACTATTACACCCAAGACCAATTTCTTCTCCTCTCACTGATCACTTGGTACAAAGAGGAAAAGTCAGCCACACTTTCAAACAGATTTCTCCAACAGATTTTTTTTTCTCCTTTTGCTTTTTAGATAGCTCTCTGTGGCTTTACTTTATGGTTTGTACCTTTTAAAAAGAAACAAAGAAAAACAGAGGGATGTAGATCCAAAAAGATGAAATGTGCTCAAAGTATCACATGCATCAGAGACTTGTACAATCCTTTGGGTCTTAAATGGAAACAAAGACAAGCTGTTTTTGGCTCTCTGTCAAGAAGACATCTCACTAACAGGAACAAGAGTCAGAACACAATAAGAAATCAAACTCTTTAATGGTGAAAGTTTAGTAGTGGAAGAGGATTTTCTCATTTTATGGCCAACGTTCTACAATCATCTGGTTAAAGTGGGATGAGATCTGTTACTGTGCTGAAATTAGCTGAAATGAGTTTAGGCCGTGGTCCCAGGTGTTTGCTTTTGTGCAGGCAGAAGGAAATTTAGTCGTGAATGATTTCCCTAAGGCTGTGTGCATGGTCTTGGCGTTTCTGGCTTTTCATACTTGAGTTGGCCAATTTGTCAGGGAAAATCCTTGAAGCAAAGGGCAACCTGCTGACCAACCAGGCTGTTAGGGATTGATCAGAATGAGAGCAATCTGTGGATGACAACTGAATTTCCTCTTCTGAGTTTAAATGGGTGGAGTGATATGATGCAGAGATGAGTCCGATTTCTATTGTTTAACCTCACAGAATAGTGAGGAGCAGAAGCTGCTCGCCTTGTGATAAACCCACAGATACATTGTGCACTTTACAGTTTTGCCACTTGGGGGCACAAATGAACAAGTAACTAATGGTAAACCTGATAAAGGTATAACCTCACTGCTGATGTCATTAACTTTAGGTGCAGCATACTAACGCAGCGTTTCCACTAAATACCCAGTGCAAACTTAAAAAAAAAAAAAGGGAGTGACAGTGCGCACAGACTTTTATTTACCCTGACATTAAGCTTTGCAATTTAAGATCCCATTTTGTTTCTCTGTCGAGGACATTGTAAGTCAGGTTGTTGTCCTTGGCAAGCAGTCCTGATAGATTGCCTTATTAGGAGTAATTATGCAGATTGCGTCGCTGATAATTATAAAAGTGTAAACACATGCAGGAGGAACCTTCCTTCTCACCATTGCAAATGAGAAGGGAGCAGTGGTTCCATGCTGCTGACTTTTTAGCACCAGGTGGCTAAACCAAGTTATTGAGATTCTACAAGGTGAGAACAACACAGTTGCCTAATGTGTGCAGCATCTGTTTTGTACTTCAATTGCTTTTCACCACTATACAGGAACGCAGTACCACATACGACAGAGAGGTATCCTCATCTGTCCTCATGCCAGATGGCAGATTATATTAATCTTACTGGTTATACTCATCTTATAACTATAAAGTATCTGTTCTGTTCTGTTAAAGTAAGACCTGACCTCTAATGTACTTGTACTCAGTAACTGGATCAAGAGAAATGTTTCATCATTAATGTTCTTTTAATTGGTTCTTGCCTTCCTCAGGGTTTCTTTCAATGTCTTCATGTGAACAGTCAAGTAAAAAAGAAAATGGAGGAGGACACATTATCCTCTGTGTCATGCTGCCTAAGTTGGCTTTCTTTGAGCATGAAATGCCTGTGTATTCCCTGTAAACCGTAAAGATCAGCTCAGCAGTGCTTACAGTGTTTTTTTTTCTCCCCCAGCTTAGAACACTGTGTTTCGAACGGGGAGGATGTTGAATGGGCAGTGTGCAAACAGAAGCAGGCACACTGCAGCTGAGCCTTGTGCTCTCCAGTCCTGAACTCTGAACAATGAGCACACTTCCCAGCTGAACCGGATTGTGTTTATCAGCAGGGCTTTTATGTCCACATGTTCTCTACGTTCCCGTAACCCGCGCTGCACACTGAGGCTGCGATCAGCATTCCCTCTCTTGTGAGAAATGGTCTTTTATTAGCAGGCGAGGCAGACTTGCCCAGATTCAGCACCCTCCCTGTGGACAGTGCTCAACTGCCAGCTCTGGCACTGTGCATGCTTTGTTTACGTGTGTGTGTGTGTGTGTGTGTGTGTGTGTGTGTGTATGAGTTTGTGAGTGCGCGTGCGTGTGTTCATATGTTTGTGAGAAAGAGAGAGAGAGTTGCCTACAGTATGTGAGCCGCAGCATCATCACTCTTCTAAAATCTTGCTAACGACAGACTGCAGAGTCCGGTAGGTTGAGAACCTATAGAAAACAGTTTTCCTGGGCGATGGAGAGACAAGGATTGGGTTGGACCGCTTGGCTCCAGTTTTTTACATCCACAGGACTATTATCACACAACTTCCTGAAATTTACAGAGAGGGAAAGAAAAGGAAGGAGAAGAAAAAGAGAGCCAGGGAGAGAGAGAGAGTAAAGGAATCTGGAGAGATGAGAGGATAAAAGTAGAAACAGAAATGAATTCAGCCTGTCCTGCATTCTCATTTGCTTTCTCTCTTCTTTTTACTGCTCATGAATGTCCACACAGGAGAGTGGAATCGAAAAAGGCTGAACAGGGAGAGTAGAGAGACATTGTGAAAGGAATCAGTGCTGGGGGACATAGCTTCAATTCCTGCTATTCTGCCTAAATAGGCTCTTCCTCTGCAATGCACTCAGGCACCAGTGATTCGCTATGTGAATGCTGCCCATTTGCATAGCCACTCTCTCTCCTGCTTCCTGGCTGGCTGTTGAGGCTCCCCCTCCTTCTGTCCTCCTCCTCCTCCTTCTCCTCCTCTCTCTCCTCTTCCTCTTGCGCACATCTTCTGGAACGGCGCTGCCGATGCTGCCTGTGTGTGAGAGTGTGTTCCTGCCTAGGGCTGCTCTCTCAGGTACTGTCGTTGCTATCGCTTGGTCTTATTGAGAGCAGAGATCTCTAGATGGGGAACGGGTGCGCTACTTGGCACAACTTACAGGGGCAATCACGCCGTCTCCCGCGCGCTGCTGCAGCTGTCCGACACATGCAAATGAGACTCGGATTTAACTATGGTCCCATTCCTCTGGACATCCTTTGAGACCACAGGAGGAGGAAAAGGAGGGAAACTCAGAATGTCTGTCTTGGTTTTTTGAAGAAATTCACTTTGCACAGGTGCTATAAGTCTCTTCTTAAGTTGGCTTTCGTCTTTTCCTGGCAATTTTTTTGGAATATTAACAGTTTTCGGTGGGAAGATGTTTCTAATTTTGTGAGGGCTTAACAGAAGGAGAAAGAGAGAAACACAGAGAACAAGGGAACTAGGGGAATTGGAGCAAGCTGGGATTTCTCCATTGCTGTTTGAGGTTGCCCTAATTTCTTGAGTGAATGTTTTTGATTGTTTTTGTATGATGATTTATGATACCTCTTTACCTCCCTGGGTGCTGCTACGGATTTCCTAACTCAGTGGAGAACAGCAAGAGGCTTTTTTCCCCCCACAACCGACATTTTGTGTGGTGTCCCTTTTTTTTCTTTTTTTTTCTTTCTTTCTCTGTGGATCTGTGCGAGCGTCTCTGGGCATAGTGAGATTTGGCAAGGTGAGAAGTATGGGGCTTTAAGGCTCACTGCAAGTTCCACCTTGATCTGAAGCCTCATCCGGCCACTCAGGGAAGATGTTCGAAGGCTGGAGGTCACAGTTTGCTCCCCTGAGGCCCGTAGCAGAGCCCCTAAAACGGAATTCATCTTCACTCACCCACCTGGCCTTGTGGATCACTGCCCTGGCCCTGGGCTTTGTGGCAGGGTCAGAACCAGGTGCTGTGGAGAGTCTCCACCACATTCACCTCTCCCATGGAAACAAGCGTCACCATATTGTGCCTATTGCTATCCACAGATCACCTGCATCCCTAAGAGCAGGGCACAGTAAGTATTTCCTTGTCTCAGCACCAGCATACTCTCTCTGTGTACACCAAGTTCTTGCAGTTTTTTTTTTTTTTTTTTAAGATTTCATCGTTGTTACTTGTGAGCTTACAGCAATCTTCATTCACTCTTTGGTGCGTGTTACTGCCCATTCAATCTTGAAATATTGCTTGATATTGTTTACTTTGTTTGTATTTAAGAATCCCGTTCCCAGGACGCACACACACCTCTGTGAGACACAGAAAGTCCAGCTTAGATCCATCCCCTTTATTTCCTTCTCAGCAAAGTGCCCTCTGTCTCCATGTCTGAGATTAGCCATATCCCTATCTCCAGATGCTCCACTGTGTCCAGATTAGACAGGATTAGAACGCTGTGGCGCTCCATGTAGCCCCTGGGCGTTTGGAAGAGACAAAGATGTGTTGCCTCCAGCTCCGTGGGGCGTCGAGCTGCTCCTGGCCCCTGCCAAGCGTGGAGTGTAGCTGAGGCCTCTTTACCCTGTGTGGCAAGAAGGTCCATGACACAAGCATTAAGAGTGCAGAAGAGAAAGAAAAGAGGGAGAATCTCAACTATGAGGAATTATATAACCTCACCCCAAGTATTCACGGTAGACTGCAGCATGCTCGCCTCAATACAATATGTGTGAATGATTTTAGACACACTGCAGTTAGTTTTTTCCCCACTTTTTTCCCCGTACTTGTCTCCACTTGTATTTTCCGCTGTGCGAATTTCACTTGAAATTCTGAGTGACGCGGATGATTAAGATTGAGGCTATATGACACTTAGAAGACCAAAATACTTCTTTTCTTTAGTCATCATACTACCCAGGCATTTTTGAGTGACGTAATCACTATTGGTGTAACACTGACGTAATGCTGAGGTACCCTCGATTCCACTGAGTAGACACTGCTTGACAATGGACGACAAATCTTTAATGTTCTGGATTCTCTGATATTAAAGTTTAGCAGTTGTGAGTGATAACACCATTAGAGAGCAGCAGTGGATGAGGATGATTTCATTGGACACAGGAGCAGCTCATAAACAAGGCTGGAGCCTGGATCACTGGGCAGAGTTAGACCTGTAGGAACAAGGGAGTCGGTGCTCCTCCGTGATGATGAGGGAGATGGGAGGTTCGCCGGGCCTACTGAGACAACAAGAGAGGCAATTAAGCCACTCTGCCATGACCTGTCTGGAGTGGACAACACTCAGCTCGCGCCCTGCTCTCCCTAAGGACCCTGAGGGCATATGGTGCTTTCAGGCAGATTCCATGACTTAATATCACAATTATCAGCTCCTCTGCGTTGTTATCACCAGTAAAAAAGAGAGAGAGAGAGTGCGAGGGAACTTGTAGGGGCCCAGAGAAAAAGCTCAGAAACATGAGAAACATGATTACATTTTTGGTTGATCAGCGCACAGAGGGCGCATAAATGCAAAATGGGAGACATGTTGTTCAACATGGTACCTGGCTCCAGGACAAAGCCTGCTGTTGTAAACCCCAGTGCTGTTGTCTTAGCTGTGCTGCATTTGGTTTAATTTTCATGGGGCTTGTTCCTTACATGGGGTGTCTGTTCACTGCAGCAATTAAACATGTATAGCTCAGTTTTTTGGGGTTTTTTTCAGTCTAATTGATGAATGCAAAAGCCAAAGCCCCTTGGGTTTGTTTTTCAGTAGTGTCCCTTTTGCTTTATATTTGGAATTCCTTTCTATTAAACAACAGAAACCGATCTCATGCTATCTTCAATCCCCCTCCCCCTTCTCTGTCTCTCTCTCTCATAGCTTTTGGTGTCACGGTCAATGTTAAAATCTAATCCTATTTGCAATACTTATGTAACTGTACCTGCCATTCATTATTATTGTTGCAGTGCATTTAACATCGTCTCAAGTGATTAGACCAAACAAAGCTAATAGAGTGCTGACAGTTAGTTCTATATGCAAATGGCCTCCATCTCTATTTCATGAAAAGGCACTTTTTCCACTTAGTATTTAGCTAAATTTAGTAACTCTGGCTGCCCTAATGGTCTGCTATCCACCCATTTTCCCCTCTTCTCTCATATCTATCAACATCCTGTAAGAGAACACATCCTTTGTTCCCTTTTGTGTTGAACTTATATGTCTGTCATTGATTTATGTGGAAAGAAGAAGAAAATTACCATGGTCAGGATGTATGAAATTGAGTTGGAGTGTGATGCATTGTTTGTTTAGGGCTAGCAGTAATGAGGTTTAGACAGTATCAACTCTGAGTAGCAGACATACCATTCATCATCAATAGACTCCCAGAGGTGATAGTCTTCTTTCCCAGAGATGGATACGACACTCGATATGCTAGATAACTAGGTTATCATATTTTCTTCTGTACCTGCTGTTCTTATTCATTGGGATCAGATAGATGAGATGGTCTGATCAATAGGAAAAGTGTTTTAGAGTTTAAACAATGAATCTTTTCAGTGGTTAATGGGAAAGTGGATTTTCTTGGGATTTCTGTAGATCTTCTATTGGCTAAAGCAGGAGATAGTGATCTGCAGTGATTTGGCAATTCCCACTGTCTGAGCAAAATTTACAGCACCTTCTACTTTCTTACTGGCCTGCTCTGTCTATACTGTGTGTATATATGTGTGTGTCATCCTCTCTGAAATTATCACCCATATGAATATCATGTATAACGGATCAACCTCCAGATTCATAATGATGATGTGATATGCTTAACACGTCGGAGGAAAGCGGAAAGGAAAGTGGATGGTCTCTGATGTTGCTTACTGCCGGTGTGTTGTGGGCTTGTATAATATAATTACTCCCATGTCTCTGAGCTGATGTCATTCTGCGATAGTGCGAGGATGACACTATCTCTGCTTCTGTGAGGCAGCGGAGATGATAGCTGCCCTGATAAGGATCTGAGTACATGTTCCTCTGCTCTAGTGGGAGCATAGGCAGTTATTGACCCACGAATGAGAGAGTCATTCCGTTCTCCTCCTCGTCTGATGTGTGAGAACACAAACACCCTCTTTTGATTTGTGTGTGCTTTAGGTCTTTAACCTACTTGCATCTTATGATACAGGCTCGCTCGCACACTCCCTTCTTCTTCTCTTCCTTCCGTCCTTCCTCTCTGCACTTCATTTCTTCCTGACCACTCTGCCTAGCCCACCCCCAGCTTCCTCGCTGGTCTACAGAGCCCATCCAAGCAGACAGAGTGGGCAGGCTTTTGCGCCTGCAGTGGTCTGTGTGGTTTCGGTGGTGACCAGGCTATGGTTGGCATGAAAGGAAATGAGACCTGACTGTGCGTGCGGTGGGCAGCGAGGGGTCAGCTGAGTAATGTGTCCAGTTTCGGATTAGAGACTTGGAAGACAGAGGGGGGAGAGAGAGAGAGAGAGAGAAGCAGAGCCCCCTCCTTTGACTCAAGGGGATGTCTGCGCCCCTCAAATGCATAGGTCCTGGATGAGTTTGAGTCAGGGAGCTCTTTACCCACAAGGCACTCAGTGAATCATCATCAGCAGCATCTTTCTTTCCTCCTGTCTTCCTCCCTTTCTTGTTTATACATTCAGTCTGTCTTTTTACACCTATAGCTTCCTTTTTTTAAGGTAATATAAAAAAAAGCATACTTCAGATGACAAGTTGTCTGGTCAATGTTCATTGCTAGTGTTGCATCCATGTGACATCATGAGCAAGTGCGATAGAGAAGACAACACTTTGCACAGAAATAAAAGAAAAAAAAACTATTGCACAATCAACTTCACTGTTTTCCTGTGTGCAATGGGACAGATTTCAGTTGTTCTAACAGCAGTACACATTGCAGATATGGAAGTGAAGAAGAAAAAGGTGTGGTGTAATGATATTCAAATTGGCCCAGTAGAATTTTGACATGCCAAACATGATAAATTCATGTATAATAATTTGGCATTTAAACAAATAAGAGGAAGATATTATGTTAAGACAGTACATTATAAATATAGGGTCGGTAAAATGCGATTGTTACCACACTAACTGTTAAAATGTTTGGGTCATAGCAAAATTTGTATTGTATTTTGCATGCCAACATTAACTGTATGGAGGACAGGTAGCATGCAGCAGGGATGCAGCTGTGGTGCGGGTCAAGGTGTTAAAGATGCAAATGAAAGAGCTTAAATAGTACTCTGCAGTCCATTCTGATTGACTACATAAATGCCTCTCTGCCTCTCATTTCCCAGAGGATGAGGCACAAGAAAGGGGGGAAAAAAAGAACTAAATTGAAATAAATAAAGTGGAGATCAAGAATGCAAAAGCCCACTTTTTTTTTTTTGCTTATCTAATCTGAATTGAGTTCAGTCACCCTGGAGAAGCCTCATTCTGTGATCATAATGAGACAGCAGCTATCTCTGCGCCAGTCAAGCCTGTAGATACACACACACACTCATGCACATTCGCTCACAAGTGCACACAAGCTCACTGCACACACAAAGAGCAACACTCTCCCAAATCAGCTTTCATCTTTTTGATCACTTTGAATCATTGTCACAACCGAAGAGTGTGAATGTGGGTAGTTGGAGTGATATGCAAATTTACACATGGGAAACTTCAATTTATATAGAGTAACATATCAGTGACTGTAATTTAAAATGACTCATAAAGAGTAAGGATGCTGAATGCACTTGGAGGGTATGAAATTATAATTGTCCAGATGTGCGGTAGTTTCAGGTGTACAGTGATGGACTAATTGGTTCTGGGAAAGGTCAAAGAAGAAACAACAGAAGATGGAGAGTGAAATCTTTCAGCCTTTACAGCTTGATATCCCCAACCACAAGGGAGGCCACAAGGGAGGGATTTCTGTGGCAGCCAGCTTGCAGAAGACAAAAATGATTGCCATTGATCATCTGATCGATCGTGAGCCTTTACTTAAATTTCACATGGCTGTTTTAGGAGGAGGGGAAAAAGTCTACCCTCAAGCTCTTCTTTGTGGGTGGTTTGATTGACAGCATTATGATTATTCTTAGTCATTGCCTAACAACTTTAATATTATATATGTTTCCTTAATGATGGTCTGAAATAAAAACAATGAATAGCCCAGTGTTACAATAGGAACTGTCACTAAGAACCAAACATGTCATAACTGTTCACTTTTTTATTTTTTATTTTTTTTGCAATTTACAATTGCTCACCTGCAGCAGAGTGGCAACAGAAAGAAAGCTGCCCCCTAATCCACTCTAATAGGATTGTGTGGGAATTCACCTTCCTCATTGCTCCTTCCATCTCTTGGAGCCTCAGGCCTGCTGGCAAGGGCTGATAAAAACACGCCTGCCTAACACCTAAGTGCAAGCTAATATTAGCATATATTTTGCAACACAGTGTAGATACACAATGCATACCCACGCACATTTCTTTTTTTTTTTCCTCTGTTATATATTTATTTGTTGGTAGATACGTGGCATCGGTGTGAGATAGGGGACAGCACAGCTCTCTTATGGTGCTCCTACATTGCCTGTTGATAAGGGGGAGGAAGAGCTGTATATAAATCGCAAAGGCAGTTGTTGTGCTGCACAACAAAAACTCCCTCTCATACACCTCAGCACATGCACATGCAATGTGTATTTCTGGGGATCTTTTTTTTTTCTCTTGATCTTCTCCGAATTCTTTTTATTGTATCATTTCCATAAGATATGCAGCTAATTAAATAATATCTCACCACTTAGTAGAGGCTTACTTACAAAGTGAGGCCACTCACCAATAGGCAAAGCAGATGTTTAATCCAGCAATTAAGGCCAAGACGTGCTAGCTGTCTCCTGGGTACAGCTTACAAAAGGAGTAAACAGTACAAATAATACAATGTCATGCAGGGACAAAATGAAAATTAGCATGAGGTGCAAACTTGTTTTGTGTTACAAAATGTATAGAAGACATTTTGATCCGAGTTAATACATGTTTTCTAATATACATGATCTTATGTTACGTCATGATTTATGTACAAAATGAAGTTCATAAATATTCCGCAGTACATTGTATGTACCAAGCTGAGTGTGTTGTCAGTGTCAGCTAGATTCTGTGTTGTTTAAGCTCCAGTTTTCGAGCTACCTACTGCACATGTACATCGCCTCGAGCGAAACAGTGATTTGTTAAAGACGAAGGACAGAGGGAGAGGGTTTTACCTGATATTTTCCCTTGAATGTAGAGGTTGAGATGTGGATGTATTAAATCATTTCAAGAGAAGCCCTCCTGCGGCACAACCATTTTGTAATTATGCGGGTCTAGTATAGACCGCAACATCATTTGCTTTTATGAATAGTGCTAATGTAGGAGTGTGCACTGGAAAGCACTGTAGCTGTGTGTGATCCCAAAGCAGCTTCTTTGTGAGAGCAGTATTTGTGCTGATGCAGGTTGGACTGCATATGGTGATGGCCAGCCAGAGTTGTCTCTAGTCTCAGATCAGAGCTCTGGCCCTGGACTCTGTTTTCTGCCTCACTTCCACTGTGTAATTATCCCCCACACTTGTCTTTTTCAGTAATTAGAACTGCAGTCATTCTCCACATCTGTTGGCTCCCCAATAGAGAAGACAACAGCTTCTAGAGACCATTTGGAGCCTCTGATGTTTGCTACATGTTAGCACACAGACACACTGAAACTAAATAATGCACTGATGTCTGATGGCATCTAATCAGCCAAACAGGCTTTTAACTGGGAATATAAACGCAGAGAACCGACTGATGCCTGATTTTCTTTAAGTCTAACTTTGATATGTGTGTTCGCTGGCATGCAAATTAAACACTGGATGCAGAAAAATCTAATCAACAAATTGCTGGCAAACAAAATGGCTGACCTGAACTGAGAGAAAGGGAGCATTGTGTCTGAGAAGCAAATGAGGCAAGTGATGATGAGAGAGTAAATTAGAAGCTGTCGATACTGTGAGACACCTCTATCAGAGCCAAGGCTGTTGGCTGGGGAGGCAGATATGCAGCTGGTCAGGGTAACAAAGGGCCCGTTTGGTGTATTGCTCCATTAAGACACTGGGTCTTGTCAGCTCTGCCTGGATGGGCCATTCTGCTCCACAAGGCAGGGGCTCATGTATCACTCAGGGCTTAGGGGAAGTGAGCATGGCAGAGGAGGGGGCAGAAGGGTGTGAGTGGCACTGGTCGACTGAGCATTCATGGCATAATGTTACCAGCCCAGGGGGCAGAACTTTACCTCAACCATGAATTTATGGTCCCCTGCCATGAAGAGCGAGGGTGGTTGGTATGGCTGCCCCGGGGCCCCGTCATGATGAGGTGAAGGCTTATCTCTTCAGAGCAGTGTGAGGATAAAATATGGTGAAGTACTGCTACAGTATGATGCAGGGGCAGAGTCTTGATTCACAGTTTCTGTCGAACTAGGCAGAAGCTGCACATATTATCAGTTTATGGCTGCTTGGATGATAGATTCAGTCTATCTTAATACAATACAAACATGTTATATGTATGTTGAATCACTGTAATCATTCCTTCTGTCCATACTGGCCATTAAGCAATTCCTTCCTTGCCTAACTTTACTGCGTGTAATAGCACCAAAATCCACAGTACTTGTTCCATGCAGAAATGTTTTAAGTTCCTGTAGGTATCTTCTGAAGCAAAATTCCTTGTTTGTGTGTTTTCCCCCTGAGAAAAGCCCAATGTGTTGACTAAATATCGCCAGGTGAGGTGTCAATTTCTCTACAGAAAGATCAGTATACCAAAGCAATCAGAAAGTTTGCATCTAAAAAATAGTATTTCGTCACAATCTTTGATTAACGGCTATTAAAATTTGTGACCCTGTCTATAAACTGTGGAACCAATCAACGTCAGTCTAAACAAAGTGTAATGCCAGGGCACAATACTTGTATCAGGCAGACACTCACTTGATATGGCTAATTCAGCCTGCTGATATCGCGTATTAGGAATTACAGTACTCACAAGTAAACAGAATGAAAGTATAAAAAACATGAAACCACCTTGCAATCAACATTTTTTCTATCACAAATCTTTCTCTCTTTCTCTGTTTCCCTCCGTTTCTTCCTCTCTTCTTCCCTCCTTCCTCTTTGTGGTCATTTTCTACTGTACTCGCCTTGAGGTCTGACTTAAGTGCTCCTATATTTTCTCTCTCTCCCCGTGTTTATTAGGTTTGGTTGCTCCTATGATTTTGGAGGCGGCATCTTATACCCTCTAATAGGGATGACCAATCATGGGGGCAAGCAGCAATGCCCCACTTTTAGTCTCTACTTAATTTAATTACATCAAATTAGCAAAGCAGGGGGGTAGAGGGAGAGAAGGGAGAGAAGGGGAGGGTGAGAGGGAGAGGATTAATCCTTTGCAGCTTATGAAGGCAGGTTGCACACTGTCAGCTGTCCTATGCAGAAATGCTGCTTTGGGATTGTCTTCATTAGAAGGAGCTTAAGGCTCATAGGTCACTGGATATTGTTAAAACAATACTGTGGAAACAGGCTAATTAGAATATTTGCCTACTCTAGCCTGGAAACTAAGGGTGACCGCCTGAGGACTTTTGGTTCTTCCTTTTTTGTATGTGGTTATGTTTTTTCCGCCATATTTGCCTCGGTGCCACGTGAGATTTATTAAAACAATTCCCAGTGTGAAAAATAGTTTAATTATGTTGATTATCAGCAATAAATTCTTACATTTGCCATCACTGAAATATTCTCTTATTTCAGCCTATAAGCATTAAAATAAAGCATGCCACTGTATGTTAGCTTAGGTGTACATTATATCTCAACAGTAGATATAGCTGAATACCCTATCGGCCGGTGGTGAAGATTAAATCTCTGGGCAATGAAGTGTAAAAGTTTATATTGACTGTGCTGTATATATGCCAATATGCCCAGACTTATTAAGGCAACACAAAGTAAGCAGGCAGTCTGCGCTCTGGGTTGATTTAGCACCTCTGTCCACTCTGCTTTCTGCTGACTGCAAAAAGAATAGCTCAGCTCCAACCTTCTGATAAAGACTGAAGGAAGGATTTATCACTTCAAAAAAAAAAAAAAGAAAAGAAAAAAAAAAGGAGTGTGGAGGAAAGCAAAGCAAAATGTGGCAGAGTTTGCAGCATACTGTGTTTTATGTTATGGGTTAGTTTCATGACAGAACTGCAGCAGTTATAGACCGGCTGGTGAAATTGCTCAGTTTCCACTCTGTGCTCACACAATAAATGTATTGGCTCTGCACACTAGCAAGATCGAAATGATGTATAAAATGGATGAGATGCTCATACAAAACTGCAATCCTGTATTTTTTTATCTTGTTGAGCGAACCCTAGCCCCTCACATACAATTTAAATGGTCACATTAAAAGTTTTTGTTTTGCTGTCATCTCTGTCGTACGTCATACAAGATTGTTCCAGCCTCAACCTGTGATGAAACCTTTTCTCATGCCTGCTGGTTCTGTTCTAACAGCCTATCCTATTATAGGGGAGGCAGTTGTTTGTGCTGAGGATTAAGACAAGTCAACAATCCATAGTCTTTTTAGTCTCCCAAAGGGCTGCTCACACACCACTGAAGACAGAGAATGGCTTTTTCCACCAGCAAAGCTCGAGAGAGAGGTTTAAATTGTTGAAAGGACCTTGCCATACTGCAATAGAACAATGAACAGATATAGAAATAGAGATTGGGTGGGGGTGGAGGGGTGGCCGTAGGGATCAAGCTGTATCCACTGTACCTCACTTCCCAGTTTTCATTGTCCAGCTGAATTTTCCTCATTTGTTCCCGCGGGACCGGCAGCCAGAGGCTGAGCTTTAACTGCCGACTCCAAACAACTGAAGGAACAATTGCTCTCAAACCCGTACTTTCAGAGCTGCTGTTGTTCACTGTACTTAATTATCCTAACACACAAAAGCTGCCAGTCAAAAGTGACAGGCAATTAATCACCTCACATGTCAAAGCATTTGGCTATGTCAGCTACAAAACTGACACCTGACAGGAAGGTCAGTGTTTTTTTCCCTGCAGGCATTTGTTTTCTTAAATTGTTCATGAAACATTATAATTGCTTCAATCATGAAAATTACACAGAAAACATTTTAGAGTGATTATTATGATTCTTTTCTTTTTGTCTTTTTAAAAGAATAGTGACTCATTTTTAATGACAAGACAAAAAGCCACACACTGAAAAAACACCAATTAAATGAGAGAGTGAGGTGATTTTTGGAGCAGTACTGTACTGTAATAACTGCATCCTCCGATTACAGTGCCTCCTAATCCAACACACCACAACAGTCGCCTACACACCGTGAAACGCTTTTCTAAAAGTAACACAAACCCACCATGAAAACACTAAAATAACTGCAGTAGTCATCTCAGGACAAAGGCTAGGCTAAAAAGGGTATTTTGGCGTTGCAGACAAAAGGTTAAACAAAAACTATAACATGCCTACATTACTAGAATGTGAGCTAAATTAACATAAGTTACAAGCTTGAGACCAGACTGCATCTAACACTGCTGCCTTCGAGCAAAAATGTTGTGCTTAATTCAGTAAGAAATAATCATTTGTGACATTGTCATTTAAATAATTTGAATAATTTCCATCTTGAGTTGACCTCTTTAACCCAGAAGTCTTACATTTGCTATTCTAAATACTCGGGGCTCTATTTTTGTAAGCCAGTGAACACAGCACAAAACCTATGGCACACAGTGTGTGACTTTTGTTGTGACCATAAGTTCACAGCGCAAATGTGGGGCTGTTGGCAATGGGGAAGAATACATAATCAGTAGATGTGGTTCTCATCACCACTCAAAGCAGTGCGCTCTGACAGCTCTGATGTACAGTGGCGAGGAAGGCAAACAAAATCTACCACAAAAAAAAAAAAAACATGTATCCGTGTGCAAAAGGTGCAAAACTGCCACAAGCGAATATAAATATAAATTTAAATGTAATCATTCTGGGTTGAGATAACATATTAGGCTGCTGTGCTGCTCTGGAGCTAAGAGCTTCGTTCAAGAAATGGTTCAGTGGCATTAGATGTAGAGTCTAGCAGAACCAGGAGTCCGGTCCAGGAGCTGTCTGACTATAGGAAAGGTGCAGTCTGTTCCTCATTCACAGTACAGCCACATACTTGGAGTGAAAAAAGCTAAGCTATTTTTTTCCTGCTTGAGGGAATTACATCAAAGTCATATTGGCCTACATATCCACAAAAGGACTTGGTGAGCCCATAAGTGGAATCCGTACATGCAACACATGACTTGATAAAGTAGCACGGAACATGACCGCAGTGCACCACGCATCACCTTTCGAGGCGGACTCGGAAGGTGAGCAGGACAAATCTCGGGTGACGTGATTACCATACCATAGCTCCTCTCCTCTTTTTTTTTTTTTTTTAGCAGTAAAGTTCGCAGCATGTTGCCAGAACACCAAACAGGCACAGACAAGAAGAAACCTTGACAGGAATGTCACTGTCGTGAACACAAAGCTCCACCATACACCGACAGGGAAATACAGTCCTACTGGGAAACATCCTTTGGTGTACAGAAAGAGACGATTTACATTTACAGCAGCAGCAACAGTGAACAAATCATCAATCAATCATAAATTGTATAGAAGAAATGGTTAAAGCACAGAATAGAGGGGACAGCCACTACTGATGCTAGACAAAGAAACAATCAGTATGGAAATTTGAACTTAACAGAAAATTAAACAAAAAAAAAAGTTAAAGTTAAAACCATAAATTCTTATAATATTTTTTTGTGTGTGAAAGGTTTGAGAAAGTTACATATAAAACCCCTTTTCATTAAAGAATTAGAAGGAAATTACGCCATGTAACACCAAACATTAACAGAACTGAAACTGAATGATAATTTTAAAAAACTGATTTAAAAAAACTTTCCAATGCAACAGGACTTTTCGTCCTTGGATGCAACGTGCACAGCCATTTCAATGGTGGGTTTCATGGTTCTACATTCATTAAAAATAGCTGGAAAGTGACTGTGAAACGACGCCACAGATTCTCTTTTATTACCTCCAAGATCAGTCACTAACAAACATGCACACAGTTAAAATATAAATATGAAAGGTGCTTGACGTCAAAGCTGAAAGCTGAGATCCCCGTGTCCTGCAATACTTTTTGCCCGTTGAAATAACTACAGGACTGGTTAAGAGGAAAATATCATTGAAGTTCACACATGTAATCCACTTACATTTCTATAATCAAATACTATTTTTTTCCTCCCGCCATTATTGCTGGTTCATGTCATAAGAGGTTTGAATAATTGCGATACTGGCAAAGAAACCTGGAGAGGAATGATACCGTGGATCAAACAAGAATCCCTAGATTATATACTGTAGATAGATAGATGTCAGTGTGCTGGCATCATTATTTTGGATCATGGAGTGTGATGTACCATTTAATTATACACTGAGGCTGTGTGAACGGTGCCCTTACTCGACCGTCTCTGTAATTCACAGCTTTGTAATCACTGCCAAGTTATAACATGCAGCTGAAGAGACATTTAATTTGTTAGGCGTTTGAACAGTTTTGCTCATAACCCAACATTCTATTTACCACCTCTTCTCCTCAACTAACAGACCATTTAATTGTCCCAAAAGGTAAAATATAACAACAAGGTAGATCAGGTTGGGGAGGGGGGAGGGGGGGGGGGGGGGGGGATTGATCCTTTTGACTCACAATTTTCCCTTATGGCTCTAAATCTTCAGGAGCCTTGCTCGGAGATAGCTCCTTGACCAGATAAGATCGGAAGAGCA
>JBBMJY010000003.1:14302132-14327765 GCA_037833715.1 Toxotes lorentzi
GTGGCTGTGTGGGTGTCTTGCCAATGCCTGGGTACTGTAATACTCGCTCACACACACACACACACACACACACACACACACACACACACACACACACACACACACACACACACGTTTAAATGCATAACACACTAGCAGAGCTCCTTGTCTAATTTTTCATGAAGATAGCTGTTTTTGTGCTAATCTGACAGCTGCATTCATTTTCAGGCTTTCACACAGACATTTATTTCCCAATCACATACTCATTCGTTCCCACTTGCATACACATATACACACTTTCTTCCGTGACCATTCTTCTCTATGTCCTGGAAAAAAAAAATAAGAATTGAAACACTGTCCTAGTGAAGGTTTCTAACTGGGAAGAAATATACACTTATTTGATTGAGACAACTCTGAAACAGCTCTGAAATGGTGAAGCCCTGGGTGGTTGGCAAGCATCAAAACCTGAGACTGAGGCTACATACTCAAACATACTCCAGCTTACTTTTAATTATTACTTACTTACTTACTCTTAATGCTTTTAACGGACCACTTTCTTCATTCGTCCAGAAGGACTTATTTCTAACCATCAATTTGACCAGATCACTGGCAAACTGCCGCAAGGCTTCTTCTCACCGAATAGCTAGGTAATTAGAACCACTCTTCCATCTACCAGGTCATGTTCAAACCTTTCATAGCTTCTAAAGACAACAAGGTAATGCAGCAAGACAGGAGATAGCTGGTTTGGAGGTCACAAAAATGGTATAATTGGACCGGTCAGTCAATAATGCTGCTGGCTGCATCTGCCTTTGAGGCTGCTAATGAAGTGCAGGAGACGGGGAGGTGCCCGTTTGGCATGCCGGTTACCTTGGCACCGGGGACACGACTGCAAATTCACTAGCATTCGCTTGTATCTCTTCCCTCTAGAGGTGAAGCAGGCAGTGGCAGTAAAATTGAGTAATTGTGCAGCATAATGAGGAAAGCGGTACCTGCCTCCCCCATTTCCGCTGAATTTTCCCCTACTCATGAATTGACATGAGTGTACTTAAACCCCCAGACAGGGCTGAGAGCTATTCAAGAGTGATATGTTGCTCAGTGCTTTGCAAAGTCATTACTCAGCACAATATAACACTCCAGACTGCTCTGTACACATGGCATTGATGCCAGATTTGCTGTGTTAATAATGTTTGTGTTGACAGTCAGTGGTTCACATCTATACACTGTTAACATCTTCTATTTGTTCTTCTTTTTCCTTTTTTTTTTTCTCCAGCGGGAACAACGTACATATTTGGGCGAGATGGTGGACTGATCACATACACGTGGCCGCCAAATGACCGTCCCAGCACGAGGGCAGACCGGTTAGCCATTGGTTTCAGCACACACCTGAAGGATGCTGTCCTGGTGAGGGTGGATAGCTCCTCTGGTCTCGGAGACTTCTTGAAGCTCCACATCGTAAGTCAAGAACATGCTTTTAAGTGCTGTAGACCAGTAGATTAGCTGAAAGGCCCTGAAACATATTTTCTCAATCAGCTTTTTACTGTGAGTGATGGGATAACTATACTATTTTCTTCCAAAGTTGGAAAAGTATTGGTTATTTCACATTTCTGTATTTTTTATTTTTCTTGCTTTTTTTTTTTTTTTTTTTTTTTTTTGCTGACTTAAAGTGGGCGGGGCTCAGTTAGAAAAAAGATGTCATCAACTTGGGAATTTAAGATATTTGAATCAGAATCTGTCAACAATTGGTGGATTGTTGTCTATTTGGCTACTGTCAGTCACGTTTGATCAAACCACACCAACACAGTCCTGATGAAGCAAGTTTTTTTAGTGTTAAACTCTTTTTAAATTGTGCCTAAAGGTATTTATGTAACTTTTGCTGCTTATTTTGTCATTAACACTTGACAATATAGAGAAATACTTGGGATTTGAAGCCAAGTTTTCAGGGGCTTTAATGGTGATGGTAATGGTGTTTGCATTGAATTCTATTAGCACAGAAGAAGGAAGAGGTCACCATTTAATGGCAAGTACAACGTGTATGATCAACAGTACATTAATGTTGTTTGTGGTAAAAGGCAGCCTGTGCTTGTTCACCTCCTCTTGTCTACATTGTACAGCTGCTGTGTGTGTACAGCAGGAACTGAGGGAAATGGTGTGGTAATAAGGGTTGGTTCCATATAGTGCATCTCTGACCTGGACATAATTCTGCCGGCTACCACATGACCTTCCCCTCGCTACCACCCATTTACTGACAACAACACTGATGCTGTCCAGGAGCATACAGGAACATTGCGCACACATATACACGGACAGGAAAGCCACAGACCAGCATACACGCACAGATATGAAATTGGTCTTGAAGTTTGCCTCAGCCCCAGCTGCCCACACACCAAGATTCACACATACAGTAAGCATGCAGTGACATAAGCAGGCCTGTCCTGAGGACACAGAGCAGTCGTGATGTTGTTCTTATGAGACACCTCCGTACTTGCTCTGCGTGGAGCTGCTTTTTTACCACTTTTTTTTTTCCCATGGCCTCAGGGCCAAGTGATTTTTAGCCCCTAGTTTTAATCTAGGAGCAATTGGCCAATTTAAAATGATACAACCACTTTCATGCACAGCATTCATCAGCAAATGGCACAAGGGGACACAAACAAGATGTTCAAAAGGACATAAATTGGAATACGGGTGTAAAAGATCTGTACAGATGTGCTCACTCACCTGTGCAAATGCTCAGCTGAAATCCTTCTGTGTTCTGTGGCTTTCTGGGCTCCTTTCCACCTGCATGAAACACCTGAACAGGGATGAAACGGGCAAGATTTCCTATTTTCGTAAGAGTGATGAAAAATGTCTTCTCCAACGATTTGCATAGACAGGGCTCCTTTTTAAATGAAATGGCACAACAGGGCTTTGCTAGGTAGCTCATCCCAGCAGTACTGAATTAATATACATACAGATTTGCTCACTTGCTTGTACATCACGCAAACTTGCTAATTTATTTCTGAACAATTCACAACCTTTTGCAATTCATTTAAATATCATGTAGTTAGTTGTCATTCAAGCCCACAAGAGACAAGAGGTACAGGTGAATTCCTAGAAACATTGAGGTTTTTGCTCCTGGTGCACTGCAGGTGTATTCACATATGTCTCATACTGTACAACATTTCTCTTTATAGTGCTAGAGCCAGTGCACAAAGAGATGTTTGCAAAGGGAAAGACACAGGTCATATCTTCTTGGCAACCTCTCTTAAGAAGACAGTCTCAGCCTGTATGCCAGGCTTTAGGTTGTACTAGTGATGAATGTTAGAAGTGAGAGACCTGAGCTGCAGAGACAGGTGAGGTGAGAGAGGGGAGTCTCACATGGAATAACAAGGCTAAGAGATCATGTAGCTTATAGCAGATGCATGCATAGCCTTGTTGATGAAATGTGTAGCATTCCATTGACATTTTACAGGGAGAAAATGTTGATAA
The DNA here is from genome assembly GCA_037833715.1 of Toxotes lorentzi. Taxonomy (NCBI): domain Eukaryota; kingdom Metazoa; phylum Chordata; class Actinopteri; family Toxotidae; genus Toxotes; species Toxotes lorentzi. The sequence goes on from JBBMJY010000003.1 coordinate 14,305,577, forward strand.
GGCATGTTCTCACAGCAGGGGCAGTGGGTTGTGAGAATCCCCTCTGCTCTCGCATCAGCAGTCACTCTGAATGCTCCCTCTTATTTATTTATTTCTGCACATTAATCTGGGGGCTTTGTGAGATGTTGCATTTCATCAGAGAATGAGAGAAGAGTGAGAGAAAAGGTGTTTTAAAAAGACAAAGGAGGCGGGTCATGGTTTTGATTTTTGTTTTCTAGTTCTTGAGCAACAAGACTGTACTACAAGATTTTGGTACCGTGCATCATGAAGTTGCAACAGTTGCAAATGAAGCAACAAAAACATTCCATCAACTAAAAATTAAATAATATAAATGTAACAAAACTGCCATTATGTTTAAAGAGTGTTTTAGAAGACTTTCAACAAAGTATAATTGATTGTTACACTCAGTTGTCATGAGGGATATTTTCTAAGCTGCTGCAGCCAAACGGAAGAAGAGCAGAAAATGAAATCACAATATTATGAAATTGGAATACTTATCATACAGACCCTCTAGATATGTGTTTCACGCTTCTGTCTTCTCCTCATTAATTACACTGGAAAGGACGTGTTTTACAGCACTCCGTTAAACACAATGAGCTGTGCAAAACTGCCACTTTGATGCGTTCTTTATGCAAGAATAGCAGCACTCAGCTAGTCACCTTCGAAAACCTTATTTGGTTGAACTGTACCCTTAGTGGATCATGTGGTGCTATGGGATAATATTACAATATAATCACTCTGTGGCCTAATTAGCAATAACATTGTATTGGGAGCTAGTTAGTTTCACTCACGTTGGCCAAATTGTCTTATTTCCGAAAGTAAATATATAAAAAATAAGTGTGACAGACGGTTAATTTCCATTATTGAATATGTAAAAGCCAATTTCTGGAGTTGTTGCTTCATTCAGAGATGCATACTTTGCAAACAATGTATTATACGGCTGATTCCCAATGGTGTTCTTGTCATTCTTCTCAGTTACCTCAGCCCTGAGCACAAATGTCTTACGAGAAGTGTATCTTCAGCTGTATGAGATGGGATTAGACCAGATTTCAGTATTTACCCCCCTCCTTCTTCATCCTCTACATCCCTTACCCCCCCTAATCTCCTGCTCCCATTTCATGATGACAGGAAACCCAGCGGGGCTTGAAGGACGCCATCTCAGCTCACGCTCTCAAGAGAGAATTTTCTGAGTAATATGTGGAGACTATGATTTAAATACACCTCAAAGGAATTGTGATCCTTCCCCCGCCTCTCCTTTTGTATCTTAGATAAAGACAATGACTGTGAAGTCAGCGAGCCATCAAATGTACAACAATCACTTTCCTCAGGCTCATTACTATAGAGTGCACGGAAGCAGGACTAGATTCATAATAACGTTTCTGCCGTTTCTCCAATTACAGTTCTCCACAATCCTTTTCACTTTTTCTAAGGTGAGGCATATTCATGAGGCTACTTGAACAAGTAATCCACAAGGATATAAGACTTGTCTGTACATGATAGTGTGCCCTGGCAAAGTATGTACGCATATATAATTAATTGCACTGTAGCTGAAAGTCAAATCCAGGGAAAAATTCACAATGACCTTATGCAAAACAGGGAATTATGGATGTAATGATCCTTAGTTGCTCTATGCAGCAGGGTAATCCATACAGAAGAAGAACTGGAACAAAGTTCCATATAAGATGTGGGTGTGCAGTACCTTCTCTGTAAAACATGCTAATACGTTTTACTGTGTAATGTCTGTAAAGTCTGCACAGAATATTAAAGTAGAGAGATTTTACTTTGATGTGTTTAGGTATTTTATTCCCCACAAAGGACGTATTATTTATTTTTTCTGCACAAACAATGGTGGATGTCTGTTATTGGAAATCCATCTGTACATTTTTAGGAAGCCATTTACTCTGAAATGGAGGCTTTGCAGTTGTTTTCTTCCCTTTTTTGTTGTCAATGAGTAGCGGTGACAGTGACTACCAGAGGCTCTCCTCAGTCTCAGGCAGGGCCCCGAGGGGCCCACTGAGCTTGTTTTGTGCTTCCACTCAATCTCTGTGTGGGGGCTGAGGACTATTCCAAGCACTTTCTTCTTTCCCTTCTTCTAATTGCATGCATCCCTTTAAAAAAACAAGCAATGAAGGCACTCTGGCTTAGACACAGCGACACTGTGAAGTTAATGTATTCTATAGAGCAGAGAGGATGGTGGAGAAATAATGACTTCTCTGGTGGAGCACTGCTCCCCTTGGTCCTCCTTTAGCTGACTACCAGAAAGGGGGCTCTTCTTCTGATGGAAGACACCTTTAATTGCAGTTTCAACTCCTGCTCTCTACCCTATTAATCATGTAAAATGGCTTGAGAAGAGAGACTACCAAGCCCACTGTCTGAGTATCTCCACTTTCGAGTAAGAAAATGTCATCTTTTATGTGTTTTTGCAGTTCACCTTACTGTTGGAGCTCTGCTTATGCACAGTTGCGTGCTTCATTAAGTGAATATTGTACTGGCTGATTTGATGCTACAGGTGAGATTGTTACCTGGGAGAGGTGCTGCAGGTCTCAGGAGAGATCCTGTGTCACGCTATCCCCAGTACTCCTGTTAAAACACCTGCCCTGGGAAAGTATCTTACTCTCAGTCACAACTCCTGTTAAGGTCTCAGACCCAGTAATTACCTCCCATGCATGCACTGCATGCAGACATAGAACAGACCTGCATGTAATACCCCCGGGATTGACTGTGTATACAGCTTTCCTGTGATGTGCTCAGTCAAGGCACATCAATCAGTCATTAGCCTCTGGAGAGACAGACAGATACCATATTATTATCACAATACAGTATGTTCATATCTACTGTAAATGGAAAAGTAATGCAGCAAAAATACATAAAAATATTAACCTGTGTGTGGGTGCAGATTAAGTGCTTGCTTCCATCTCCAGCTGAACATTTTAAAATGTTTTTTTTTTTTTTTTTTTAATTTCTTGGGTGTTATTGTTGTGTTTGAACAGTTGTCAACTCGGAGTTTGGCAACCTTCTTTTTCTACACATTATTTTATCAGCTGTTGCTATGGTAACGTTCCCAGTATAGAACTGGGACCTTGTTTTTAGTGCCACACGGTGATGATATGTATTTAAAGCTCAAAGTTCAAAACTAAAGACAGCGTATTTTGTTTTTTTGTTTTTCAATTTGAAATTGCAATATCACATCTCTGTTCAGTTTGCTCAAAACTCAATCATGTGTGTAAAAGAAATCATTGGAGACTAGTGGGAGAAAAGAGAAGGTAAACCAAGCAGAGATCCATGTTTGTAATGGTTGAGCGAACAAAACTGAAGGTTTCGAACAATGAAAATTGTTACAGATTTTGAAAGTTACAAATGTACAGCTTTTTTACACGTACACCATGTTCTCATTGCGACTTTACATAAAATATGTTAGTCTTGACAAAAAAAAAGTATTTTGGTATTAAAGAAACAGTGTCCATACACGGATTTGCTCCCCATGAGATGATTCATCATTGAACTGTCATGCTCTAATGAACAGAGGGTAGAAGTAAACACATCCATCTCACAAGCGATTTGACTTTCCATGGTCTGTGCTGACACAAGTCACTCTTACTTCTGGAGTTTCCACCCGGCTCACTGGGATGATATCTTAAGACAGCCGGAGCTGCTGAACCTTCTCCACTTTCGTCAAAAAGGGTCATTTGACATGTAATGTGACGATCATCAGTAGAATGTTGCAGATAGTAAGGTGCCCAAATGTATTATTTATTTTTCTTCTAATTGAACACTTTGTTTTTCTGCTTTTCTTCCGTGTCTCAGTTATGAAGAACTGTAATGAAAATTAGATTTTCCCCCTGTCTCTCGATATCAATTAATCAAAGAAGGAATACTAGTAATCATAGCTGGATTTGTGTCATCGATGCATATTAACAAACCTCCCTGCCCTAGCCAGCTTTGCCACATTTAAATTCACAACCAGATGCCATCCTCCTCTTTCCCTGCTTTCTCCTTGTTTCACTGAGTGTCAGTGAAACCAGAACTGCCATTTGCTAGTCAGTGTGTTTGGCAGCTTGCTGTGCAGTATGTGGCAAAGCTAGGCTAATGGCACTGTAATGGTGAGTTAATAGCAGACCATGATGAGGATACAGCACTGAAAGGAATGGATAGGGGAGTTTCATTGACCTCATTTAGTTCCTCAGCGTTGATTCAGTCACATAAACATGAATGGGGAGGAGACAGCAGCGAGGCAGGTCGATACTCCATGAACACATCCCCATGTTCTTCACATGGTTAGCATACAGAATTTGAGTGGCACTGAATAGTGGTAATTGTATGGTAATGGCACAGGTAAATACAGCATTGATTTTATGTCAGCTGTGACCGATTGTGGCAAAAGCCTGTATGTGATCGCGAATGGCCTCCTACCTCTTTTAGTCATAGACAGGGCAGCCACTCGGCTCGGATGATGTACCTGACCTCAAAGAATCAAATCTCATCATCTCCATATTGAGAAGGGACAGCGCTAGAATCACCATTACTCATCTTTCAATTCCAATAATTTCTCAATTTGTTCAAGCTCTTTGCCACTACAAAGCCAAGTGGTCCATGAAGAGGAATGACGGCCTGTGTATATGTGTGTGTGTGTGAGAGAGAAATAAGAGGCCTGTGGAACGGTGTGTGTATGTGTATTTGTGAGGGCAGGACAATAATGTGTCTTCACTTTTATTAGTGTAACAAATCACAGTGAGTACAGCTTGTCATTCTCAAAGCTGTACATCAATACGTTATGGGCTTGCCTCATACAGAGCAATATTGCCATGGCTAACATGGGGTAAATTTGATTTCATCGTTAATGTTACACTGTGAGGCATGTTCGCTTTTTGCTGGGTTACAAGGTTAAAAGCATTGACATTCTATTTGTTATTACAGTTCGAAGGATGAATTTAGTTTGTATTGGCCCATCCTTCCCCCGATGTTCTAGTTGGACACGTTCCAGTAAACCGTTCGGCCTATTTTACCTCCGTCCGCCGTTCTCATTTTCCGAGTTCTTTAATCTTATGTATTGTAAATATTAGAAGTCAAATCTCAGTATGTCTATGCATATATTGCTATCTATGCAGGAGACAGAGTGTGTTTGTGTGTGTTTTAGACTGGAGCGGCGCAGCATGGATTCACTATAGTTGTTGACTTTTGACACAGCTGCCCCAGGCCTCAGGGAGGGCTAAAAATAGTCTCACTCTTTCTCGCTCCATTACAGTGAGCACAAGTACAGCGTCTCCCAGCTAACACATATGGAGCACAGTTTCTCCAGAGTCACTCTGTGCACCTTGTCATCTTTTCTCAATATTTCTCAAATGTATTTATTTTGTCCATGTCAAGTTCAAACAAATAGCTGCAGTGTCAAGGGAATACAGGATGAATATGCTTAAGGCAGTTAAAGTTAAAATAAAAAATAAAAAAACACCTTTTGCTAAGAAATGGTTATATACTGTATATCCTTAGCAAGCATTTTGAGATTTTGTGTATTTATTTGGGCTAAATGTGTATGTGTGTGTGTGTGTGTGTGTGTGTGTGTGTGTGTGTGTGTGTGTCTGTGTGTCTGTGTGTCTGTGTGTGTGTGTGTGTCTGTGTGTCTGTGTTCTCCAGGGGTTGTACATTTTTGGTTTTGACTGACAATGTACTTTTAATGTTATTGATCACATAATTGTGGGTGGACAGTAAAAATGGTCAACAATCAGTTAACCAGTTTGCAGGCTAGCATTGTTAGCATTAGCCACATCTGTAATTTGCATCTGCATTTTTGTCCTAGCTGGCTAGCTTCCATTTTGAATGAGTGAAATACAAAATTAAAGCGGAGTACAAACTTAATAGCATAACTTATTCTTCCAAATTATGAATTTTATGAAAGAACAGGCTTAAATCTATGACATGGTGTGGCTTACGATGGAACTAGACAGTGCGCCTCCAGGCAGCAGAAAAAAAAAATCTCAGTCAAGAGCTGCCAGGTCTAAGAGGGCCTAAGTTTAGAACGTGTTTAAATAAATGTGTCAAATAATTATTTTATCCTCTTTTGAAAAGTGGACAAATATGCACAATAGGTGAAGTACCATTTTAATTTCCTTACATGAAAAGTTGCAGTTTGACCTAAACAGAAGAGAGAATTTCCTGAAAACCCCTACATAGATTTTGAAAAAAACATACACGTGTTTGTCTGTGCTTTCACACACACTACCGCACATACTCTGTATGCCAAGTCAACCTGCTGGTGTTTACCAGGGTTGAGCAAAGAGCAAAGTCAGTTTGCACCAGGCCAAGTCTGAAATTACTTGTACAATTACTCACATATATCCCTGGCAAAGAAAAATCTTCCAGGGTGCTTCTCAGCTAATTATTCCATAATTGTTGTTGGTGCCCTGTTGTTGATGGCTTCCACAGTGCTTGGTGTGGGGTTGCATGAAATATTAAAGACAGCTCGCCTTGTTCTGGTCAACTTAATTACCTTTCTCACTGCTGCACTGCTCTCATCTCCAGCCCCTTGTGCTTTCCATCCAAGCCTGTTTAAAATATAATGCACATACAAGCATTCTGTGTTTAATTATGTAGTGCTGTGGAAACATTTTGTAGTATGCCAAAGTGGGTGAACTGGTGTATGCTGTTGACGGTCTAGCTCGGTTAACTTTAGTCCCTGATTTATTGTCTTCTTTATTTGATCTTGTTTTATTTTATTTAAGAGAATATCTTACCGGATCTGCCAGGAATATGAAAATGATGCTCTATTGTTACAGCTTGCTTTCACCAATAAACCACACAGACTCATAAAACATTAAGAGTAAATGAGCAGCAGGAAGCTACAGATTGAGAGGCAAGACATATCGTATGAACGCATGGAAATCAGCACAACTGAAACCAATCTTGACTGGGGTTGGTGAGGTGGGGAACTGTATCCGCTTTTAAAATGTCTCAAGCTTCTAGGAGAGCAACCACACTGTCAGCAGAAGCACTCATCCCCGTTTTGTCCCCAGTTTATGAATAATGGATTTAGTGACCCTCCCTATATCCTCCATAGCTACCAGTCAATATTACTCAGGTTCGGTTGAGCAACACAGAGACTTTAACTCCAATTATACACTGAGCAGCACTTGACATTCAAGTTAAACGCTGCGAGACTCCTGTGTATTTTCTTCATCGTTATTGCTCTCAGGCAAGACTGTCTGTCCACTGTCTTGTCTCTCAGCTATTAGAGAGTTACATTACGGCCAAGCACTGTTATACAGAGCCTCTGGTCATAGATAGCTTATTCCACAGCCCCATCAAAGGCAAAGGCTTTTTGTGCTTTTGAGTGCACGTGTGCATTAAAATATTTCCCCGACTCCCCTGCTATAATAAGAGCTGTGCAGTGAAGGCCAGCAGCACTGTGCACACAAGAGCAAACAGTCCGTGGCATGTCAGCAGCCTGGATGTGCAGTGCGCCTCATACAGGGAGATCAAACAGACAGGCACATGTTGTTCCTTTGTCCTCTTCTATCCCTCAGGTAAGCGTATGAGGTGAGAAGAGCACCCCTGGATCTGTGGCCTCATTCCGCTCAGTTTATCAACCATGCAGCATGGCTCACCTCAGAAGAGAAGAGAGATGTTGCAGGGAGACGGCTGAGTTTTGTTTATGTTGCAGTAAATGCTGCACCGTCGAAGAGGTGTTAAACTTTATAGCTTATTCTGTGGGTCTTCTGAGGATCTGGAATGAGTGATGGTTTGGTTTGCTTTTCCCAGAAGGGCAAAGCAAACACCTTGACAACAGTAATTAAAAGTGCATGTGAGGCCTAATTCATTTTCTTCTCTTCGTCTCCTCCCTTCACTTGGCCTAATAAATCAGTTATGCTTGAAGTATCTGCTTCTCCTTAACTCTTTAATTCACCAGTGCATTTTGCGAAATAGCCTTGCGTCTGACAAGGAGCTGCTATAAAAGATGTAGAAAATTGTTGTGGGAATTGTATGTCTCTGCTGGATCCAGCCTGAGCTTAACACTTGATGTCAAAGTTTTAATCTCCCTTCAGTGCTGAAACATTATAATGTCTGATCGGGTATAAAGCAAAAATATCTACAGTACATACTGTACAGCTAAGGGTTACTATAGTTTATGCAGGCGTTGGTTATTGCTTCCTCCTCTGTGTATGAACTTACCTCTGGGGAGAATTAAGAGACATGTTAGCAATGAATTGCAGTCAAACCTCCTCAAATAAAATTAGAACCAGTTCACTATGAGAACAGTTTAAGATAAGAAAATTGAATGGACTGGACATGCCATCCAAGTGCTCTCTCACTGTCCAAAGCCTCAAAAAAGCCACCCTTATAATCAATACGGTGCCCCCTGTGCCCACTCTCTCATCCATGTAGTCATTTCTGAGGCAATTACAGGCCAGAAAGCTGCTGTTATTTATATGAAAATGTAACTGCTATTGAGTGGCAGTGTCGCCCACCACCCTCCTTTAGTCAATAGCAACACAAATCGATGGCCAGCCAGTCAGCCGGTCTGTGTGTGTTTGTTTTTTAATCCATAAACATCCACTCCATAAACTCACAAACCTTGGTCGCGGCGGCCATTATTATGGTATTTCTAAGCTGGAAGTAATTGCATAATCATTACCACTTCATGAAATCTTAATAGGAGCTGTAGATTAGAGGCAAAAGTAATGGCATGAGCCAGGAACTTGTGACTCCATCAGTAGTAAAACAGATGGCAAGGAAAAGTTTTGTGTCTATCAGGAACTAACTTATAGCCCTTTTTATTGTTTGTACTCCTCCATTATGTCTATGGGGATGTTTGTTTAGTTTAATAAGTTTGGTGTGAGCCTGTTAACAAGTTCCTTCAGGTTATAACATTTTACGTATCAGCAATGACCACAGCTTATAGTTTATTTGATAAAATGGTAAACAGGCGTCACACCAGCTGTGAAGCATCTTGCACAGTTGTGACACTATCACTGTGATAGGCAGACAGACAGGTAGACAGACATGTAAACACCTGCCAAAGTACTCAAAACCATCTCCGTGGTAGTTCCCGCCACATTAGGTGTCTCCAGGGCCACATTTTGCCAAGATGACACACACACAGGCAAAAACAATAAAAAGAAAAAGTGTGAATATTACAGGTGTGAATGGCAGCTGGAGCTAAAAGACCAGCAGTAGGCATCACAGTTGCAGACCTGGTAGTGGGAAAACACAAACACATGCAAACATCAAAGTATTCTTTTCAAAACTTTGAGCTACGCAGCTGCACAAGTGAATGTTAACATGTAATTGCGTGTGTCAAAGGTGGTGAGTAGAAAATTTTATCACAACCTGACAGAAAGGTTTGATATCTCTCAGCCCCACTGGGGACTTCCTAGCATAACCTGGAAAGAGGAAAAGGCGGTGGCGGGTGCAGAGACGCAGCAGTGAACTAGTCACCCACGAGGCCTTATCGGCCTGTCGTATTATTTCACCACAAAGAACCACATGGGCCTTATCTCATGCCCATCTCCTTGATAAGGTCTGCTGCCACAAACAAAAATAAAAGACAAAAAGGAGGGTGCAAGAGAACAAAATGACAAAGCAGAACAAGGCTCCTTCAATGTGTTGGCCTTTTATTACCTTTCTCTGCAAGATGACTGATAAAAGCCCAAAGACAATGAAGGAGGGAAAGACAGAAGATAAGTTGGAGGAAGGAGAAAGGATAAAACTGAAAAGATAAAGACTGTGTAAGGACCTAAACATTTTATTAAAGGAAAAGCCTGATGTTGGCACAGGGGATGAGGAGGATAACAGGAAATGAGGAAGGTGGTAAGATTAAGTCTGGAAAAGTATGTAAGCACACATACACACTCACATGAGTTTATGTCCATCCTACTTGTATAAATTGCTTTTGTGTTTTCTGTGTATTGGGAAAAACTACTGACAGGTTGTCAGGTACAGCCTGGTCTTCTGAACCACTGTGACCATTTGTTGCTGCCTCTGTGGCCCTGAGACACTCACCAGTATGAGTGTGTGTGTGTGTGTGTGTGTGTGTGTGTGTGTGTGTGTGTGTGTGTGTGTGTGTGTGTGTGTGTGTGTGTGTGCATCCTTCTCAGTGTTAGAAGTTTTTTTAGGAGATGGCTCAGGCATGCATGCAAGATCTAAGTCTGTGCAGACACCCGCCGTGGGGGATGAGGCACAGTCCAAGACGTGGCTTTTTCATTGGCCTTTATTCAAATGCGCTGTGTTGCAGTCAATAGCAAGAGTGACAAGAAGATTAAAAAAGAAGTGCTTAGGAAGACCATGTCGCACCTGCTTCCTCTGCTCTCCCCCAGCTCTGTGCTCCACTGCGCAGAGTTGCAGGCCAGCCTGGACATAGAGATCCAGACAGTTCTAATGCACAACATTTATCATCGTGGCAGTAGTGCTTGCCACCCTGGCCTGATCACTCCTCCTGTTATAAACCACATCTCCAGCAGAACGCTGAGTCAGAAATGGCCTGAGATCAGATCAGTACTCCAGCATACGGTGAGAGTTGCATTGGCCCAATTTTTATGACACATTGTTGGCCCATTTTAATTCACACTGTAGTATAGAAGACGCGAGCAATATGGACGGATTTTACTACACTGTTATTGCCCAGTGTGGTTTATTACAACACGTTTTCCATTCCAATAATGGCTACTTGTTTAAGTTTTAGATGGACAGTGACTACAATTACAGGACAGACCTTCAGTAAAGCCTGGCAGCTCTATAAGGCTCTGCTGGAAGCCATTACATTCCCCATGAAATCTTGATTTATTTGTGGTGGTTCTGTTGAGGATGGTGGGCAGCCGCTCTCATGCTGCCCACCAGCGCTGAGGACCATGAATTTTCAATAGACACCTAGAAATCAGAGTTATAGTTGGCTGTGAAGGACAGATCTCATGGCAGGCGTCCGCATGCATGTGCGATGTGAACACGTGTGTGTATGTGTGTGTGTGCCCTTGTGTGTGTCAGTGAGTGTGAACTGTTCAATAAACTCATCACAGGCCTCATAAAGAAAGCTGACATTTACAGCAAAACGCAAAGGTCAAGGAGTTGGGCCTGATGAGATCATGATGGAGGAAAGGCTGTTTTACCCCAGCCACCTCAAGAAATCCAGAGAGGGGCAGGAGAGGAACAAATGGAAAAGGAGAAATGAAAACAACAGAAAGTCAGTAGCAGTGTAAGTCAGCCAGTGTAAGCAGAGGAGGAAATGAAATTTCAGTTTTACCAAAGTGAAGGGTAAATATTAGGCCTGCGTGGATGAAATGCTTCATATGCAAGTAGAAGACAGATCTTTAGCGGTCACTTAGACTGATGATTTATGATGCATCCAAATAGTAGCTGAAAGGGCCCGTGTGGACAGACAGTCTGATAATGTAGATCTAATTAAAACTCCCAGAGTGGGACTAGAGCGTATGTCTCTGCCGACCCACACACACCGGGCACAGCCGTGTCCTCATTAGCACCAACAATGTCACCGGGCCTGGCCAACACGCAGCCTTAAAATGTGGTAGAGAGCAAAAAGTGCCCCTGCTTTGTGTGCATCCCGGTGCTTTGAAACTATCCTGTTGTCTAAAACCGAGGGCTGACTGCTAACATGAGCTGCGTCTAGAGATGAAGCTAATGAAGATAGTAACATAGATGGGAGGGAGCCATCAGGCTTGAGTGCTTGAAAGAAACCCAGTTCTGTGTTTGGGGACTGAAAGTGGTGCCAGATTGACAGCTGAACCTTATGGGCCTCTCATACCTTTGATGAAACACTGAAACTGGTGAGGAAGAGCTGACAGGCACACTCCCTTTGGCCAACTTCTGTCTTTTCTTCTGCGTCTCTGTTGTCTGACTTTGTCAGATCTGTGAATTTTTTTGTTTGTGTGTGTAAGAATGAGAGAGAGAAAAAGAGTAAAAGAGGGCGGGAGAGATAGAGAGAGACACCAAGTGTGTCTATGTGCCTGCTCCTGTGTGTGTTCTGGGTGAGCAGTCATCTGATGAACTGCCTCGCCACGGCCGAGGCTTGTGCACGCCCCAGCCAGTGAGATCCTGTTGTTGTTGTTGTGTTGGTTAACAATGCTCTCCCCCAGCACCACAACTCACACAGCAGCAGTAAGAGGTTGGCAGACCCTAATGGAAACGTCATCTTCCAGATAAAAGATGGCCCGGCTTTGATGAGAGGGGGAGTTATGGAAGGTGTATAATAAAAGAACCATTTCCATTCGGTTCCGAAGCCAATTTAAGAGCAGTGAATGAAGACAGACGCTGTCATAGACAAACTGAAAAGCCGACAGTCACTCATATCAGTTTTCCAGTTTGTCAGGCAGAGGGACCTTTCAATACAGCACTCCATACTCTTGCCTTGAGTGGGACAGGCAGTAACTCAAAACCAAAGCTTGATTTAGGAATCAAAAGTCTAGTGTGCACTTTCATCATTGTTCCTCCAAGTTCTCAGTCACGCTCAACCTGTGATGCTGCGCTCATGCTGTGAAACGCTGGGAATGTTTTCTGACTGATATCGTGCTTATAGAAAATAATGCACTCCGTTCCTAATGTCTTTCTAACCCAGGTGGTACCACTTACTGTGAGAGTAGTGTGATAATTGGTTGAAAAAGCGAGCCGTGCTCAGAATTATAAAATTTCCTGTAAATGGAGAAATGATTTTACTGCATCAGCTGCATCGGATCCCGACGCCGGGCTCCAAACGGTGCGTGTGTTGATTGGGTGGTCATTATGGCAAAAGAGGAATCATTTAGTGCTGGCTGACAGATCGGGTGCTGACACTGGAATGTGCACCAAATACATATTCTCTGCAGGGTAAAACGAAGCTGTTCTTGGACCCTAAAAAGCAGAAAGCAGAAAAGCAAGAAAACTATAATAATAGATAAAGTTGTGCTCCTGGACAAAAAAGCAGACCTTACTTGTGACTACAGGGAATGAATGAAGCAAGTTGGTACAGGGGTAGGTCACAGCAACTGTCATGTTTAAGGGGTAACTTGCAACCAACACTGACTTTCAAACACAACACGTAGCCTATTGTGGCTGTTGTTATATTGTGTTCATTGCTCAGGAGCTCCCACACCTGGTTATGTCATTTCTGGATTCTCAGATTTGCTCTGGAAAAACGTGGGTGGTTTGTACAAAAATTCTGCCGGATCTCACACCGGCACAACAATAACACAACAATATCATTTAAAAAACGGGATACCTGATAGCTGCTCTAGTCTTTAATCTCAGCCCATCCCATCGCTCCTTTTGTCGCTATCTCAAACCACAAGGTGCCAGAGGAGGAGCCGCAATATCGAGTCAAAGTATTCTCTGTCACATTTTCACAGTTTAATAATGGGGGACGTCCAACACAAGCTAGAGAAATGATTATGGAAATGCAGGCTTTATAAACAAGCATAATGCCTATTTTCCATGTGCCCAATATAATCACATTTATTAATGTAAGTGCTACCAAAGGGGAAACGATCTGTGTAAGCATGTTTCTGAAGCAGTTACTTTTCATAGTCTGCTGTTCATATACCTTGTCTCTGCACACATTCGCTTTATGATGTTGTGAAGGTGCTTATGTTGTGTATATATTTGCATATTTATTGCCTGAGGCTTTTGCCTATGTGATATTCCCTCAAGTGTGCAAGATGGACAGGGAGAGCTCGCAAACCCACCTCCACTGATGATTGTGAACTGTACGTTTTCCACTAAAAGAAATTTTTTGCACTGCCAAATCGTCTGTTTTAATCTTAAAGGATTAAAAGGTGTTCAGGAGGTGGCTTGTTGGCATGTCGGTGTCTTTTTTTTTTTTTCTTTCTTTTTGGTGGAGTAGTAAAACACAAGCCATGTTTTGCTTCACTCAGGTAAATGCAAAGGTTTTAACACTCATCATATCCATTGTGTTTGAACAAACTGCACTCAGGTGGTGGCTCGATCTTCCAGTGAATTGCGAAATTGTCAGTCGTAGCATGCGCTCTCATTCTTTCAATTTGTCTGCGTTCTGAATTCCCCCAACTTGTCAAAGATGACATTCTCCATCACAGACGTGTCTTTTTCGAAACAGAACTGGCAGTAACTTCCCTTTTATCTTGTACGCTGATCTTTATTTCACATATTTATTGAATCCTTTTGATAGTTATTATCATCCTGTCAAGCAGACTGAGGAGTTTGTCAAAGAGAGACAGGAGGGCAGAAGATGATGCTGCAGCGTGGCAGCCATCTTACAGAAGAGCCTTATCGTTTCAAAGGCTAAAATGTGTAAGAGTCACAACAAAGACAAAACGTAGTCATTTTCATCAGCTTTCCCCATTGCTTGTCTTCTTTTCACTTTCTCCACTGGAACATACAGTGCAATACTGTAACTGAGTTACAGCCTTCCCTGTCTCTTCCCTTCTCTGCGCCTACAGGATCTGTCTTTATCTCTCTCTGGAACTATTAGAAGATTAATCAGGCTGTCTTGGCTTTTCTTAGACGCTCTCTGCTGATGGTGCTCTTCCACAGGAGAGGCTGTTGGAGGGGTGGCAGCCATTAGAACATGGCAGCACTTTGATCTGCTGGGTGGATTTGCCAAACTGCTCTTCTAGCTTCTTGTTGAAGGGTGGAGGTTTAGCAGTGTGAGAGGGAGCTGCTTTTTTCCTACAGCTAGTTTCAATGGTAGAGCCAGTTTGTGTGGCCACAGAGTTTCTTGTGTCATGGGTTTTTTGTTGAGGAAACATTTTGGGGAAACAAATCATTTTGGGGGCCAGTTGTATCAGCATGAGTCCAAGTCTTTCATCTTTTACTGAATCTGCAAGCAGGAAGAAGCACAAATAAGATAAGTGACTCCTACATGCCCTCCACATTGTCAGTGTAATGACTACAAGGCAATATATCTCCTGTAACTGCCACCCCACCACACACACCTTGCTCTGTCAACTCAGCTTAATTAGCAGCAACGATAACGACCTGTAGTGAATTATTGTTTTTAATTATACGATTTTACCACCTCTACAAATAAGATCTGTGTTTATGGGCTGGATGAGGGGCAGTCAGCAAGGAATCATTTACCGTCAATTTTTCCCTCCGAGCTGAACTGAGGGTGAATCAACGTGCAGCTGCTGAAAAGAGAAAATTAAATCCAATTTCCATTACCATGATAAAGTGATTACATCACGTCAGAAAGTGTCCTATAGCTCAGTAATCTGAGCACATGCACGTGCGGGCCTGCCTTCAGCACCCACTGACAGCGATGCATGTCTCTGTGCAAATCAAGTGCACCACACACATACTTGCCTCTTTCTCTCCATCTCATTGGCACGCACAAATATAAGCCCACATACACACAGAGACATAAAGAGTCTATTGAGCCATCACATGGATTAATGTTTGGTAGAGTGGGCTTGGATTTGCTCTCGCCATAACAAGGCTTCAGCGCACCCCCTCTGCTTGGATATCCTGCCTTCATGGCCGCGTTACACCTGGATGGCTCTGCTAATGGAAGCATTTTATTAGACTTGCATGCAGGAGGCCTGGCACGACCGTCCCTTTTTATTATTCATATAACCCTCTTTCCAGATTCGATGCTCATTTTAGCCCCATGACCCCTCCATCGGGGCAGTGCACCAACTCCACTGCACACACACACACACACACACACCGATACATACTCTTCTGCGTGCTTGACAATGTGCTCTGTAGGACATTTATATGTGCACAACTGGGGATGCAGATGCATTCAGTGCTGTTCCTTGCTGCTCATGCCTTACTGTCATTTCCACTGAAAATCAATACAACCCAACCCATTCTCTTCGGTCTACAATAGGTCTTCAGGAAATTGTTATGTGATGACGATGATGTCACTTCTCCCATTCACTGGGGGTTATACAGTTTTTAAATGTCAAATCAATGCAATCACCATCAGGAAATGTGAGTTATTAGAGGAGGCCAACTAGTTTTATTATACGTATTACGTATTATATAAATATATATTTCTATTTGTATATTTGCAGTTTTTCAAACACAAAAGAAGAACTATGGATGCTTTGTCTGAACACTGAAAGCGCCTTTGCTGAAATACTCGACAATTTCCAGTGCACGAAATTAATCAAATGTAATTGCGTCTCATTCTCACTGAGTCGACGAGTCCTTTTGTCAGTACAATTCAGTGAATTGGAAATCTCTCATATGTACTTTGCGATTTGAATCAGCGTCCTTGAAGCCCCATGTTTTCATGCTGAAAACAGATCATTCCCTAATAGCTTCTGGCAAAACAGCCCATTGCTTTGACTTGCGTTGAGGAACGATTCCAGATTGCACGGTAAATATTGCGGGGGCCATTCAACCAAACGCAATATCACAGAGGAAGGCAATAATGGAAGTGTTTATTTGTAGAATTGATACAGTAGGATATTGGAACACAACAATTTTGGCTCTGTGTGTGCGCCTGTGTGTCTCTTTTCATGTGTGAACGCACGCTGGCACCAGAACATAGGTGGGTGGGAGGGGTTATATGAGGACCAGCACAGATCATTACACATTAAAATGTAGCAGCTGTAAGTCAGCCTGCTTAGACTATCAAAGCTTCAGTGGTGGCTACACGAGCTCCTACCTCCTCCTTGGTGTGTGTGTGTGTGTGTGTGTGTGTGTGTGTGTGTGTGTGTGTGTGTGTGTGTGTGTGTGTTTTGTGTGTGTCTGTGTCTGGAACAGCTGGAAGAAACGTCTGATGCTCCATTGCCAAATGTCACAAGTGGTCCATCCTTCTGAGGGAATAAATTGGCTCTCTCTTAAGCAGCAAGTAGTCGACAGGAGCCGCAGCACAGGGTGAGAATCGGACAACATGAGACGACAGTTTCTTCTCTGTTTTAGCTTTTTTCATTATGATCTGGACAGCGCCTTGATGATGAATGTGTCTTTGTGTAGAATTCTTTTTGGGGATAAGATAGCTGTGGGCAACTCATGAATCTTTAATGAGACGCAGAGTGTCATCCTTGGCATGTTTTCGTATCTCTTCAGGTGCTGCTTAATGTCATTTGCCTGAGACACGATAACTGGGACATTTCATTTGGGACAAACACTTTGTTATGGTGGCTCAGTGGGTCACAATAGCTGTGCATTTCACTCAGGGTTAAGTGGTGCACTGAGCTAAATGTTAACATCAGTGTGCTAACATGCTCCCAATCACAATACAAACATGGTGGAGTTTAGCAGTACAATATTTACCATATTCCATCTTACGTTAGTATTCTATTCTAACATTTGCTAATTAGCCACTTAACTCAAACTACATGCTAAAAAAAAGTATAAACATTTACTGTTTTATACAGATTTGCAAATCAAAATGAGACATTTAAGATCATGGAACAACTGAACTCTTAAAAGTAAAGTATCAGATATCCCATTTCAGTATTCAATATTTCAGAATTTTTGTCAATAAAAAAAATTAGATTTATTTAGGTTACCTGTAAGGGAAATCTAACCACTCAAGAATTTCTTCCGAACACCATGCTGATGGTGTTGCTATTTCACCTAGCATCAGTGCTATGTTCTTATATCACAATAATGGACAGATTTTGATTATAATATCAGAATGCCTATATTTAGTTTAACCATGGTAGAGCTATATCACAATTTAGCTAAATGACTTCAGGAGTATATACATACATGTGTGACATGAAATCCATTTTTATAAACCTCCAAATATGAGTAATTCATTAAAATTTAAGTGTTTTCATATAATCAACCAGCACATTATATCCATAGTTTCTTGTAGGTAGCTAGAATTAAGCATTTGCTATTCCGTGTCTTTGTCACTCAAACACACACACAAAAACACCCCCCCCCCCTCCCCCTGTATCACATTTTGCATCACATACAGTGGGTTTTCAGTTGTCTTGCTATAGGGTTGCAATACTGAATTATTCAGTGTCATGGCTAAAAACGGTACAAACACAGCAAGAGCACTTGCTTTGTGAGACATTGCTTCATTTCATTCAGTGCACAGTAAACTTTATACCTTTGGCATGAACACTTTCCATTTTCTTCTCTCTAAAAAAAAAAAAAAAAAAAATTCTTCAGAAGAAAGCCATCACTGGGTCTTCTCCCTTTGTCTCCCTTATGCTCTGTCTTTTCATGATACAGTATAAATAAAGCTCCTCCATCAAAGCTTTTTATGCTGAGATGGCCTCCGTGCCATCACCGTCCTCATGAGACTGTGGTTGGATCCATTGCATCTACTTTTTCTTAGCGCACAGTTCAGCCATGGTTAGTAAGCTCTACTAAAGTCCTCACAGCAGTTTTAGTGGTCTTGCCACGCTACCTCCCTGTTGGGTTCAAGGGCATATGCCTGTTTCTTATGTCGGGGAAGACTGTGACCGGTGAAATTAGCCTTTCTTGCAGTGTCTGTGGTATAACACTTACACAGCCTAGGGAAAGGGCAAAAAAAAGACAGCACTAAAAATAGAGTGTATCTCAAATCTTGTAAATGTGTGAAGTCGAATGCCTTATGCCATGTAATGCTATGAAATAGCACATTAGCACTCTAGTGTATGCCAGAGATTGGAAACTTCGCAATCATTTCTGTACACGCAAGTGACCACATCCATGAAAAAGACTTTGCTGTCTTACGTGACATTGCATGGTCTCAGGGAGAGTTGAAACATAAACCCTTGTATTTCCTTGTTCTTGTTCAGATTATGCAGTATAGTTTTAGAAATGACATTAGAAATGAATGTCCTAATGTGTGCATGGTTAAGAAATTAACTTATACTTACACAGACAGGAATAATGGCGTTGTTACTTAGTTGTTCAGTGTTGATGTTTGTAGTGTCAGAGCTCAGTCTTGTTCCAAATTCAGTGTTTCACAGCTCTGCTCAGTATTCACAGTATTCTTCAGTTCTTTCCAGTTTGCGTATAATAAAGTTTAGAAATCTCCCTCTATCTGTTTTCCACGTTCAGCATATTTTGTGCAGGAGTCCAGCTGGGCCTTTGACAGTGTCGAGGCAAGGCACAGCTGGGGGACAACACTTACCCAACAGGAAGATAAAGACCTGCCTGGATCGAAAAAAAATGTGTCCAGTTACTCAGCCATCCCCAGTGTTAAATCTGTGTACATGTGAGAGAATAACAGTGTGCGCTTGTGTACGTGTGCTTATGGGCATCCTGGGGAACTGAGTGGAGAGGGCTGCTGTACGCATAGAAATAGCGAGAAAAAGACTGATGGCACAGGCAAAGATGTATGCTTGGCTGGAGAAGTTAATAAAATTGAAGCTGTGTTATGATGAATAAGGAAAGGGCCGTAAAAGAGAATGTATGTAGTGAATCTCCCTGGCGAGCAGTGCTGAACAGCCTGGTGAGCGCACCCAAGGGAAGGCTTTTTAATCTGCAGCCCTCCCCAACACTATGCACTGAGCTTCAATACGACAGAGATATGGAAACCATGAGCTGGACAGCAGAAAGAGAAGGGTAAAGCCAAGGTAAAATAACAGAGAATTAGGAAGGTGAAATTAATGGGATATCACTAAGGAAGGGCAGGGGTGTGCTAACTTATAGAATAAACATTATTCATTAAAGGTGTTAAATAACCTGTTGGGAATGCTAATTATTGTCTTACAAGGGAGGTCATTGGATGCCACACATACGCCCTGCTCCCCCATGGTTATAGAATAGGCTTCTGGTTACCAACACCTGATTGATTAGAAGAACACACACATCGCTAATGCATTCGTACTAAAGACCCAAGAGCAATCGCCGTGCAAGAGGCTCATTGTGTAAGATACAGTACTGTACATGCAGCTCTTGTGATAATGACACTCTCATCTAGAGATGTAGAAGAGGGTGCTGAAGCACAGACACGCTGAATGACACCAACATGAAAAAGAGAGAGGAAAGAAAATGTCTTTTTTTTTTTTATCTTAAAACAAGGACAAAGGGCTAAAACATCATTCAGTTCAAGTAGAAATGCATACTGAAGCTGGTGTGTGTGACACTCTATATCCACTTTTTGTAAGCAAAGAAATTTTAGTATGCATTACTTTCCCTATTATATGTAGTCACGGCATTGCAGACCCTCCACATCCACTTAAGAAGTACAGGAATTATTAGTCTCCCTTTTGCAGTAGGTTTTCATCAGACACTTGATTAACGCTACACGCTACACCTTCTGCATCTATTCAGCACAAAAGTTCCCTGTTTTTTCAAATAGAATGCATGTGTGCTTAGAAAAGTTAAGGTGAAAGGAGACTAGGAGGCTGCAATCTATTTCTAGCACCAATTCCGCCACCCACCTAATTGACTGATGAGGTGTAAATTGAATAGGTGCAAAGAACAGTGTTTCAGTCGATGGTTGAGCTGTCAAAAAGAGCTGTTGATGATATATCACCGATTGTGCATATCTGGGTGAGTTAACCTGTTAGCATGGGCAGCGTAAAGGCGTCAGGTGATTAAAATGTAAGTGAGCTTATTTGGCAGCTTTTCCAGATTTTCTTTTTTTAATCTTCAAAATATTCCTTATCAGAAACTGGTTTCCAGAAGGTTGGAGATTGTGAAAGATTCAAACACAGAAAACATGCAGGTGCCTGTACTTGCATTTGAACTGTTTTTGTTTTTGTTTCCTTCCCGCATACAAAATGCCGTTTAGGAGCCCTCCTTTCCAATATGTTATTTCCAGTCAGACAAATATGGCTCTTTGTGAGTAGTTATGTATTTGAATGACAATATGTCTGACTTGTTTCCTGTTGCAGGAATCTGAGGCCGGTGAAAGGCAGAAAGAATGGTGGGGTATTTGTGAGCACAGCCATGGCAGCTGTTCATTTTTCGCCTGAGTTGCTTTCAGAGAAGCCAGTTACCTTGCTGATGATAAATGCCTCTGTACGCTGAGCTGTCTCAGAACTCCAGCAGCCTTTAAACCCTGACAGCCGGCGCAGCCTCAGCCCCACAACCTCAGGCCTCCAACCTCAGCCTGTCCTTCAGTGCAACAAATCAATGGCAGTCTTTCCTTCGCTCTGGCCAGTGGCTGTTTCAGCCGCAGCTGCCTACGCCAAAAGCTCACTTAGTAATATGGGAGGTAACGCTCATGTGCAGTGACTGGTGAGACCCCCCCCCCCCCCATGACAGTGTGATGTCCCAGGTATCATCACTGAGACAACGTGTGTAGCCGGGAAGCAGGCGTCTGTGGTTGAGAGATAGAGTAATGGGTTGAGATGGGGGGAGGTATAAGGATGACTGTGATTGCTATCTGCGTGTGGACAACCAGACATCTGGATACGATGTTATCTCTGATGGAGTGATGAAGCCAACCTTATTCCTTCAGTCCAGCTATTTCCCTTTGGACCAGCTCCTGCTGTTTGCCTTAATACCTTGAATTCCTTTTCTCTTTAGCTCCCATCTAAGTCCACCTACTCTATACTTTTCCACCTCCTCTCTCCTCTGTAATCAAGTTTTTCATCTCTCTAGCCTTGCTTTGATCTGCCTTCCTCTTTTGCTCTAATTCACTTCTCTCATTCACTCCAGTCTCTCCTTTCTGGTCTATCTTGGACTTCTCCTCCTCTCCATCACCAGTCACCCCCTGTGAGTCAGGCACTGGGGCAGGAGATTAATGGTGGTCGAGAAGCTTTGGCAGTGTCTGATTTTCTATTATCAAAACTGAACTGCCGCAGCCGGGCTGTATTTTCTGTTTGGGTGTGGTGGCGATGGCAGCTGGAATTGCTCTGTTATCAGTGAAATGAATGTGTATATCACACGAATAAAATAAAAAATTCATCCAATCTTTACCTAATAAACAATCAGTTAAAGACTAGAAAAATACAAGCTACAGACTTCTTCTTTTAAAATTGCATTTCAAAAATGCTGCTGAATGTAAAGGCATCAAGACCCTTTGTGGACACTGCTTCTGTCACATAATAAATGTCTCCCTCACATAAATGATGCGCTCATAGTTACAGGGCATTCATTTTTATATGCTGATTTTCAATGGTAGTAGGCTTGCAGTCATTTGGAACAGTGTCAGCAGCTTTTAATTTCTACAGTATTTACTCCTGCCAGCTAACACTACTATAGGTCTCAGTCTCTGCGCTGTTAATTACTAATTTTATCATTACATATAATTGGAATTTTTTTTTCGGGGGGGGGGGGGGGGGGCTTTTCTTTTTCAAAAAAGTTTTTTCCCAAGTACCACAACTACCTTCCCTTTTTGGAAAAAAAAAAAAAACCTTTTCCTTCCCACCCTCCTAAG
>JBBMJY010000003.1:14327865-14368184 GCA_037833715.1 Toxotes lorentzi
CCCTCCCCCCGCCACCTCCCCCCGCCTCCCCCCCCCCCCCCCCCCCCCCCCCCCCCCCCCCCCCCCCCCCCCCCCCCTCCCCTCCTCTCTTCCCTCCCCCCTCCTCCTCTTCTAATTTCTTTTTCAGAAGAGTTTGTTTACAGATGACGCGAATGCATGTACTGTTTGGAGAAAGAAAGAAAGTCTTTGTCTTATAAATCTAATGAGGTGCATTATGGGAAATGTAGCATCCAGTGTTTCTCGTCTTTAGCCATACGAAGGAATCAATGTCTGCCCCCACTTGCCTTTTGGTGGGAAAAACAAAAAACCTACTTCACCTGTCACGCCGATGCGTCATGCAGTGCTTAAAAAAAAGTGTCCATGAAAGGAGAAAAGGTGGGAATTGGAGGCAGGAAAAAATAAAAAATGCTGGGCCCAGCTTATTTATGACCTTGTTTGTTTGCATATTTATCGAAGTACACAACCTTTCCCACACTCTTGCTCCAAAGTTGCACAGGTCACCTATTTGAGCAGATGAATTATGGAAGAGGATGCTAAACAGGTGATACCAAGACAATGCCATGGTATCTATTCATTGTAAACTTACTGCTCTCTTTCACTGTGTGTGTGTGTGTGTGTGTGTGTGTGTGTGTGTATGTGTGTGTGTGTGTGTGTGTGTGTGTGTGTGCATGCATGTATGTTAGCATGTCTTATTAGTGTTAGTACGCTGGTATCATTACACAGACCTGCCTGTCCCATAAGATACTACCAGGGCTTGCAAAGTTTGTGTAGGTGGCTGCTTCAACATGAGAGGTGTGTGTCACATGACTTTCTCCCTGTATTTGAAGTCCCAGATACCCTCAAGGTGAAGGAGAGTGACAAGGAAAGCATGAGAAACATGGAAAATGAGATTGAAGGAGGGAGAGGGGAATTGAGTAGGAGGCAAAATCAGGAGTAAGCAAAGTGAGGAGTGGAAGAAATAGGACACAGCGAAAATCGAAGCAAAGTGATAGAGCAAAGCAGGGGGAAAAGAGTAAGAGCCTCAGGCTGAGAGGCACCAGCCCAAGTATCATAGTCAATTAACATCCCAGCCCAGCACTAATTCTCAGTTTATTTCAGGCCATTAATTATGTGCACCATCAGTTCCAGCTCACTTGGCCTGACACAAGTCTTCATCACAGTGCCTTGGCCCCTACGGATCATGTTTTACCAGAGAAATAGCTGCAGTTTACATATTCATGATGAAATGGAGATGAAAATTGTATGGATCAAGGCCCCTCTTATGACTCTCAATTGAGAAGACAAGTGATGATTTTACAAGATGTTTGATGTAAGTGCTAGAAACAAACCACTATATTTTAGGAAATGTTTATACTTGGGATGGTATTACAGCTGTATAGTGTACTCTATGTCACCAATTACCATGAAGCTCCAGGTGAGTTCTTCTAAAGGGGACAGAGGTCCAGATAGTTTGCTTACATCAATGAGGTTGGAGTATAGTTATTACCTACATGTCTGGATGGTACTCTGAGGTTGGAGGTGTCAGCAGGCCCAGAGGGGAGTCAAACCAAGGCTGTTCTTTCTGCAGGGTGAACTGTCTCTGGAGGAGGTAGCAGAAATTTTCCTGGGTGCAGAAAGTAGGTTAACTGTAGGGGGAGAAAAGGGGATCAGCAAATTACCTCTCTTCCATATCCTGGCCACAACTTCTGGAGAGGCCAAATCAAAGGTGCTGGGCTTTCTGTCTGACAGGTTTTAAGGTGCTATGCTCTAATTTCACCACAAGCAGGAGTCACTCCTTTAAGCCATAACCAGCAGCCCAGAAAATGATCGACCACAGTCCAGAAAACAGGCCAACAATGGTTGAACATGTGTAGTGTTGTAAATGAAAAAAAAAAGAAAAAACTAAATGAATCTGCCAAACAGCCCTGTCCAGTGTTTGATTATGCGCTGTCAGTGAACCCAGACGGTAAAGTTTAGAGTTGGAAATTTGGGTCACACTCTCAGAAAATCAATTACAGAACAAAAAAAAAAAAAAAACATCACTATGCAAACAAAGCCACTGGCGAGGTGGCATTGTCTCGTTAGAAGGTGCTAAATAATCTCAAAAATAAACAACTGCACCCAGAGGACCACACACTTTTCTTCCATCAATTTCTTGTTGATGCAACCCAAGAGCCTGTCTTAATCAATTTCCTCTCATTAGAGCAAATGTAATTGGCTACTTCATAGTACAACAATTAAAATGTGTCAATGCCTCGTCTAGTTAACCATTCAATGGCTACACAGTGCAGAGTTACAAAGCCCAGTGCCGCTAATGATAATCAATTGATGAATATCAAATGACCTGCATAGACCCTGTGAAGATGAAGGAGGCAATGGCATAAACAGCTATATCTCAGGGGAGAGAGTTGTGCTGCCACCCGTAGCTACCACTGTACTCAGCATCAATCGATCATAGCCACAGATAATTTAAGAGAGGCACAAACACACAGAAACTGTTGTTTAAAAAGATCATTGTGAGACCTCGTCTGCACTGCACTGTTCATTTTTTTTTTTTCCTCCAGCTAAACCTAAAATGTACATGCTGTCGCATCTGAATATAGAGGAAGGGAAGGGAAGCAGAGACAAGGGTGCATCAAAACACTGTGAACTTAGATAAAAGTGCCTGGTCATCTCCACAGAGATGACAAACATCCAAATATCTGTCACTTGGTGTCTACTTGTCATCACCTTCCAGAGGGGCTGTCAGCACCACTGTCAGTGTGTCCATTGGCAGATTTTCACCCCGCACCATTTATCCCAGAGCAGGTGTTCCTTACTGCACTCCCAATAAATGACAAGTGAGAATAATTGGACAAAAATCCTGAAATTGAGTGGGCTGGACGAGTTTTTTTTTTTTTTTCCCTCTTCGAATCTTTAGAGAAAATTAATGTAGAATTGTGGCATCTCATCGTTGATTTTGATGACTGAGATTAATTTAGATCTGTGCTGGTGATTGCAAAGGGAGGGTGTTCATTTGGAGAAAGGAAAGAGAAAGAAAGTACTGCTATTGCCATTTTATGCAAAATGTATTTGGGTTCAACTTTGACTCAGCTGGCTCATAATGACAGCTCCTGGCTAGACTTGTCACCTCGCTCTGTGGCCCTAACAGGCATTTTCTTCGACACCATAATGTCAGCCTGCCATGGGACAGGGGAGGGAGATGAATTTAAATCCTTGCAGTGTGTGCAGAGGAAGCTGGTAGGTGTTGATGGCTGTTCACTCAGCTTGTGAAACTTTGAAGAAAGCATCTAAACTGGAACACACTTGGTTTGGATACCTGGAAATATCTAAATTGTTTGATCTGAAAATGCATTTTGTTCTACTGCATTTAGCATCAACCTGGATCAAAATCTTACCTCACCTGCACATTTTGTGTCAGTATCCTTCACTACTGTCTAGCCTAGCAGATGAATCACCAACTATAACTTGTTAAAATGTATTGAAGTGAAGTCCAGTGGCTGCAGCAGCTGCAGCAGGTCATTAACTTATGGCAGAACCGCTTTTGTGGGCTCTAACTGAGAAAACAACTGCTGTCATTAGTGCTGACTCAGCTGTGTACTCAAAAGCCTCAACAAAAATTGCATGTCAATACAGAAAGACAGCAAAAAAGTACATCACAAAAGACTAAGACCCAATATATTTTCTAATACTCCTGGTGCTAGTAAGGTTATTGTCGCCTAACAATCTTCTGCAGTATATCGAAGCATCCATCTCAGAGGAATGCGTCAGTTTCACTCAAAAATAGTTGCTGGACCCAGGGATAAAGACAATGATCCCATATCTCTTTAGGGTGCTCTGTGTAAGAATTGGACTCCCATGTGTTTTGAAAAGATATGGCTAGGAGCAGACAGGCATTTGAGGACTGTCTGAGAAAAACAAGACAAAAACAATTCAGTAAATGTCCCCATTTCCTGCAGAAATCACACATTTTCACGGTTATCCCTCGTGATAATTTGAATGTGTTTTCTTTCTGGTTTATACCAAATCCCTTTTTTTTTTCGAAGTGTGAAGTAGGACAGCACCATCCTGTGCATCTGACTATTGCTGTTAAATGATTTTTATTGTGGCGAAATAGTATAAATGGGAGACATCTGGAGGGAGCAGTCAGAAATATGGATTGGTTTGTTTTTATTCTTTTACTTGGATTCAGTGTTAGGCTACTTTCTGCCTATTTACACATTGTCCTTTTTTTTTTTTTTGGACCATTCCTTTTTCTTATTGCTTTGATTTTCCTGTCAAAGATACACTTTCAGTCCTCTTGCTAACAATTCATATCACATCCATTCATGTGCTCAGCTTTGATTGATTGGGATAAAATGAGATCTCTCCTCACCCGTTTGCTGTAAGGGACACTCAGCCTGCAGGCAAACAGAGAAGCTTGACTCTGTATCACCAATACAGCAACAGATATCCTCCTCTCCCTTCTTTATTTTTTCCTGTCAACCGCCCCACACCCACTAATCCCGTCCATCTGCAGGGCATTGTTCAAAATGAAAATGGGGCCCGAGCGCAGAACCGAGTGTGGAATTACATTTCTAAAACATTGTGAACGCAACCGTAGTCCTCCATTATCTGAAAAATCTAGGACGAGGTTCATTCCTCTGAGGTTTAAGTAAAGCGTAGTGCTTGTCATAACTTAACACCTCTTGTTCCAGATCTTTTAATGTATTCTCCTTCTGAGATGAACTTGCTTCAGAGTGGGAATAAGAAAATCAGTTTGAGCTAAGTTAACATTAAGAGACAGAGAAGAAGTCAGCGGACATGAATAAGTGAGAGGGCACTGAGAGGCTCTTTCCGTCTGTGGCGTTGGAATCAAACAGAAACAGGGGAGGGAGAAATGGCACAATAATACATGGAGCTGATGGGGAATAATGCTGGAGAAGTTGAAAAAAGTCATCCATGAAATTGCTTGTTGCATTCTTTAAAAAACCTCTTGATTGATGGTGGCAATTTTAAAGCTTGGCAGTTTCCCAGTTCTGTGGAAGTATTAGAAACAAGCACTCCAGGGTTCTTTTAAAGGAAACATGCCCCCTAAAACACCTTACCCCAGTTAAATAACAGCTATTGGCAATATACTGGGTCCATTTTTGGTGTTTAGTAGTCTATTTCTCTTCTTCCTGTTGATAACCAGTCAGACACTACTATTGGCTACTAGAGCTGTGGGCAGCTTAATAGGAAAAGCGTTTTCTTTTCTTTTCTTCCAGTACATGTCTGATTTAAGCATTTTTCAGTTGGAGACAACAGATACCATTAGCACTCTCGATTCAAACTCTGAATTAGGTTTGATAATGGAAATTGATACTGATATTCATCCTCCACATTCAAAAGACTTCAAGTGTCCAAGATAACATTAACCACATGTTTCTCTTGCGACTGGCTGCCATGATTATGACAGTCGCTCTAACTGAATTTCCCCTCATCATTATGACAACAAGCTTAATAACCTCTAACCCCTATCCCAATCCTTGTCTTTGTTGCAGCTTTAGATTATGGTCTGCAGACAGTTTGCTCAAAGAATAGCAGATAATTTCTGAAATATTTTTTAAAGCCCAAAGAAAAAGAATTTGCTCATTGGCAGAATGGCAGCATTTCACTTTAAGTCCAACAAACAGATAATGAATGATGATACAGTAAAATCACACACAACACTGAAAAAGGTAGCTCTCCTATGGCTGCATAGAATAACAATATCATGTATTGTATAATATATAATGTTTGTAAATGCTACATAGGGGGACTTAAAGTAAAGAATTACTCAAAAGCTGTTGTAATTGTTTAACAATTTCATGTTATGGGCCTCAAAAACTGAATTGTTATTAATATAGTATGACAGATCTAAATGATTAAAACACCATTTCCATTTCATCAACATCCAGAAATAACTTGGGTTATTATTTGCAAATATTCAGTAAACCTATAAATAATGGGAATTTCTGTGTATCAATAGTAATGCATTCATTACATTTTGTGCAAATAATACAGATTTATTGCAAACAGTATATTCATAATGAAATTTCCTCTTTTTGTTTGCCATTCAAGCGTTCAAGTCACAGTCTAAACAGTTATCACTTCTAGATTTCTGATGTACTTTGATAAAAACAGGAGGCTCCAGGATTAATTTGTGCTGCAGATATAACAGGCACGAGTTTCTAGCTCGTCGTGCCAAATGTAAGATAGCTGCAATGTACCAGTTAATGGCGATGTCGAAGATTGTTGGACAACATCCACTGCTCTAAATACAACAACATGGTACTCTCATTCTGAAGTGCCTATAGTAGAAGATAGATGCGCTGTACAGTATGGAGGCTGCAGTGTTGTTTCACAGGTCACAGTCTTTTCATCGCACCAAGTTATTTTTATTTTACAGACTGATTCAAAAAAAAAAAAGTTGTCTTCCTATACAGGAATAGAAAAGCTACTTTAGCTGTTGTGGTTATGTAGGAATAAAACAAAGTACAGTGGGTCCAAGAGTCTGAGACCACATTGAAATGCTGAGATATTTTCACACAAACATGGAAATGATCAGATCAAGTTTGAGAATTCTGAAACATTTTAAAACTGAAACTGAAAATGAAGACAATATATTTATAATTCTGCACTATTTCTAGGTTAGCAATCAAATCTGGGGTTATTGACGAAAAATACTTATTTGTACAAAGGTCAGATTTCCTTGAATTTGTAGCCCTTAAGCTGAAGCATGAATTCTGATGACACTCAGGTGGATTTGATCTACTCATCAGAGGCTGTGGCTCAAGTATCCAGCAGTCCATCAGGGCAAGTCAGAGTGTCAGAAGTCAAGTTGTTGCTTTAAGCAAAGCAAGGGTAGGTAATCTTTTTCAGTGTCAAATCATGGATGGACTAAAGGTTTCTAAGTGGGCAGTGCAAGGAAGAAAACGCTTTACAGAAAATGGATCAGTTGTATCCAAAGCACGATCAGGCAGACCAAACGTGACCACACCATCAGAAGATCAATACATCAAGCTTAGTTCCCTGAGAGATAGAAAGAGACAGAAAAGCAACTTCATCACTGATACAGAATCTGCTAAATGAAGAACGCAAGACTCCAATCAGCAAAAGTACTGTCAGAAGAAGGCCGTCCTGTAGTGAACTCCTGTAGTGGAGTAGCAGTTTCTAGTTTCTAAACCACTTCTCAGGAGGGGAAACAAGGCCAAATGCTTGGGGTGGGCTAAGAAATACCAGCATCCCATGTTCAAATCAGAGCATGTTTTGCCCTCTCTGGAGTTGGACACCTTCGCTGAATTGACTACATCCTGACCAAGGAGAAGAACCACTCCATTCTTCAGAGACATACTGGACCCTCTGGTTTGCCTCTTTGTGGAGAAGGATTCATACTGCAGCAGGATAATGGCCCCAAACACACCGCAAAGCTTTGCAAGACCTACTTGAAGACCAAAGAAGACCACAGAGTCCTGACTGTCATGGACTTCCCTCCACAGTCACCCCACTGAATATTTATGGGGACACCTGAAGACTGAGAAAGCCAAACAATCGGCGACACCACAAGAAGCTCTTTGGACCATTGTCAAATCATGCTGGGAGAACAGGGGTCATCAGGTTTAGCACAAACCTGCGGAAGTATCTTGACTATTGGTCTGAGACTTTTGCACCCCAGAGTGCGGTGCCATGTGTGAAATTCAGGTTATAGTCATTTGAGTTGCCCTTTTTTTGAGGTCTGCTCGGAAGCTGCCCTGTGATGAACCATCTTTGCACCCTGTTGACTTCTCACCTACTGTTTCCCACTTTCCCTCCCCACTGGAGGCACAGGAGGCAGATCGACCTCATTACAGTAAATCTATATACTCGTTTTCTTGCATGTTGTTTAAAGCAGTTCATAATGAATTTTTAGAATAAATACTTTGGGGATTTGAGGACCTTTTTCTTCTATCATAGTAAGAAAATTTCCATGTGTTGTTGGTGGAAGTTTTTTCTGTTTAGCTAACAGTGACTTGTTATCACCTAATGAGATTCTTACACAGGTCATCATCTCAAACCAATAAGCTATACAGCTCTGATGACTGAATTCATTAATTACCATATGAAAGACAGAGCTTGAAAATAAATAATTGGACATTTTTGCATTTGGAATTGGAATTGCAAAAGGACACAATAAAAAACAGCCAAATATTGTGCCAAGCTTTCCTTCACACTTGATTAAGAAATGTTTTCCAATGTTTCTTTATCTGGATGATGATGGAGAAGAATGCAAAGAAGGCGATAGAGAAACAAAGACATTATAACCATTCAGTCATAGTACCTTTTTTTCTTTTCCTTATTTTCATGAGATCTTTTAAGATGTCAAGATGAACTTTAATTGACTTTTCCTCCACTGTCTCTCAGCTCTGAGACAGTTTCTTTTTAGCTGAAAAATACAGCAGTTTTCCAAGATAATTTGTGGACTAGTTCCCTTTTTTTAATTCTCGGAGGAGCAGCGATGACAAGACCTTAATTTATCATTAAAATCATTCACGACATCACCAGCCGAGCAAGTGTTGGACAGAGGAAAAGTATTCATTTATCTTAAAACCTGGTCTGAGCACTGTCATCAAGGATTCATTTTACAACAACTGTCTCATTACGCTATACGTTAAGATGCAAACATAGTGGCACTAAAGAAAACACAAAAATGATCAGAATCAGGAACTTATTTTGAAACACCTCACAATCACCAAGTCTAATTCAGTCCTATGGTTGTGGGTGTTGCGATGTGATGTGACGTGATATAACGCACTGCCTGGCTCCAGGTCACTGTGAATGAGGGATCTTGTTTCAGATTTTCAGACTGCTGCAGCTTAGTATCACGTTAGAATTCAACGCTAGTTGAAACACTTACGTATGTGTGAAGTGCCTGAAAATGCGTTATAGGAAAAGCCTTCCAGCTGCCACAAGTCTAATGAAAGCAAGGTGTAAAGCAAGGGGGATTTCACTGTACAGCAGTTGCAGGAAGTACATGGATTTGTCTGAGTTAGGCCTGACTGCAAACATGTTGATCCACACAGATTTAAATCCATTTTTGTTCATTTTTCTGTCATCAGGTCACAACATATCACCACAGGAGCATCCTACCATACCCTGCGTTGAATAATTTTTCTTCTGTGCAGCCCTAAATCCTAGAAATCGCTCTACATGGCTGAAGTTGAAATTGCAAACCTGATCCACGATCTTACTGAAAGTGTTGTCAGCTACAGCCACCAGGAAAAGAAACATATCCCAAATATTATTCAGATCTCTACATCAGCTGAAGTGAGCTACAGTACAGAAACAAAATAATGTGACCTTTTTTTTTTTCTTTAGTAAATCACTTCACAGTATGAGAATGAGTTGACACAGGTGGAACTGATTTCAGATTTACATGTTTCCATCTCAAGAACATCATTTTCTTTCTAAAGCCTTTTTTTTTCAATCCAAAACTGTTTGAGTTTGTTTTTAACTCATTCATATTAAAATACTTTTTTTCCCCCGTTTTTCCCACAAATTCTGTGAACCATGAACACTGCGTTTGAACCTGGTTTAAACATTTCATCACCAGATCTTGGTGTTGCAGTGATATCAAGCTATCGTGCCTCTGAACGCAGCCACGTCCCATTGTTTTTCTGTCTCAGCCAAAATTAGAGCTATGACAACACTGGGAACCATTTTGAGAGTTTAAATATTTTATGGCAATAGTCAGAATGAATGTCTAGTCTCAGAGAAAAGAGTCATTGCCCGTACCCTCTTACGCTCCATTATGCTCGTATTTACAAATTTATGACAAATCCAAATCCGTGAATCGGTCTCTTTTGCCAGTCATGATGACACACATCCTGTGTTATAAATTCATAGTTATATCAGTCACACAAATAATTACACAATTATAAATTGAAAACACAATGCCGTAATTATGGAGCTGTGACATGATTTAGCCAAACTGTGTTAAAATTGCAATTCTGCATTACCGAGTTGAAACGTGTGTGACACCCTTTACGAGATTAGCAAACCTGGCACATATTCACTGTATGTAGAGCTCATACAGCGAGAAAACAGTAGAACAGATCTCAGTACTACAGGAAGGGATTGCTTATTTATGGGAAACAGTCCCATTAAGAACCTACAAAATAATAACACCTTTTCTCACGCTGAGTAAAACTCAACACAAACATTTGATTATACACAAATTTGATTTTGAGACTGCAGAACATCTGCATGACACCTTCTTTCACATTACACTTAAATCTAGAGAGTAAAATACGTTTAAAATTAGTTTTACTCATCTGCTTTTGTTTTCATGAGATAATCTGAGTAGACACAACAAAATGTTTGTCATGATGTGTATCCTTATCATGTTGAGTGTGTTCTGAGGATTAAGAGTCAGTCATAGCATATGTACCTTGCCTTCAGGCACATGTCTCCAGCTCTACCAGAGCGCGCTATTTTTAATTTTTTTTCCATTTCTTACTAAGGTGATTGCACTATCCCCCACTCTCCCCGCACGCTCGCTTGATTATATTTGATCTTATTTAGCCAGAAAGCCGTGCTGTATGAATCGTACAGATGAAGTGAGCTGGACTCGACGAGTATGCTCAGGGGGACGCAGGAAGTCCTGACGGGGAGAGGACAGAGATGAAGGTCGACTCACCCCGACTGCGTGCCAGCTGTCATAAGTGGACAGACAGGAGAATCACCTGAAACCTGAATTGATTTCTTTGAGTGAGAGAGAACGAAATTTCAGATATCTGTTGACCTCCCTTGATGGAATGTGTCACAGGCGGTCCAGAGACAGAGCAAGAGAAAGAGTACAGACAGACAGCAAATGTCATTTTACGAAAAGACAAGCGGTGCCTTTTGAAAAGGGCCACTGGCCAGCTCCCATTACAGACACTCCTGTCACATCCAGCTGAACGTAAACTTCAGAAATCCGGCATTATTCTATCACTAATGAGAAAAAAATCATATTTTTATTGTTATAATTCCTGTTGTGTGAAAACACCAAGTGCTTATGTGTGTTTTCTTACTACATGTCACAAAGAAGGTGCTGCTGCATTATATATATAGTGGTAGCACCCTCTCTCAAACAGCTGCTGCGACTGGCTTGATGATTTATTAACCTGAGGTATTTGATGAAGCTCTCCTACAGAAAGCCACTTGATAGAGTCTCCTAGCAATGGGAACAATTTCAAGCCAACTTCACAGATAATTAGGCACTTTAGCCGGCGGACTTGATTTTGAAACAAGCCGAGCTCCCAGCGAACGCACTTATACCTCACCACAGTGAAAATGCTCCAGGGCGATGGCGGGATGACGGAGGGAGGGAAACCTTGTCGAACTGAGTTTCATGTTTTAGAACATGTTTTAAAAGTTGAATAACCCCCAGCGTAGAGTCCACAGACACAGTTTTCTCCAAGCTTTTAGGAAGTGTTCTGACAGTAAGTAAAAACACTGAGTAATAAATATTTTTTTCCACCGCCACCATATTTATAGTAGGGGTAAATATCTGGTTTCACAGGCATATTGATATGCCTGTGAAACCATACAGGTTAGCTAGGACTCTAACTCGTGGTAGCGTTGGGAAGGGTGGAATATTATCTCCATTTTTGTTTAAGCTGTAAATGTATACAGTAAATCCTTGTAAAACAGAGTTTTGTTATTAATCCCCTAATTAGTAAATAATAAGTTACTTTATGTCTGCAGGTGATTTGTTTATATTTCTCCAGCACAGTAATTACATGCTCCCAGCATGGTTCAGACTTTAACATCAGATTTAACACCAAACAGAGCACAGTAACGCAGTGATAATTAGCTGTAAAGAGGATTGAAAATATCCTGAATTCTTTTTTCTTTTTTTTTAATGTTTATACAGTAAGCTTTGCGCAGTTGAAGATCAATTTCACATGTGCACAACTGATGTTATGGTCTCTCCGTTTAAGGGCTCATTGCTCACCTGTGTGTTCAAAGAGAACAATATTCTGAGACTTACAGTTGCTGACAGTGCTGTCATGGATGAAAATATGTGTGCCATGATTTGACAGTGTTAGTCACACTCAGCATAACATAATAGCACCTACATGTCAGACAGCGATAAGGAGCTTCATGTAGAAGTGCATATATGTGCAGATTAGAATAGACGGAGAAAAAAATATTAATGCATTAGTAAAAAGTTATTCCAAAAGCTGCATATGTTATACTTTTAAGACTCCAGCTCCAAAAATAGGTGATGAGTTTTGTTTTGTGGCACAAAATAGTATGTTTAAGTACTATAATGTTGTGCTGCATGTATATATGTGATTTGCATTGCATGTCATGATACTTTATGTAGATAGATGAAGTTTGAAGTTTTATCTTCTACAGCTATATAGCAAAAGTATAAAATAAAATTGAACATTGAGGCCCCATTGGTTTCAAACCCACAGAGTTAATATACTGTAGGTTTGTCACGGTCCATGACATCATTAAATCGTTTTGGATATTAGGGAGTTAATGTATCATATGCTGCTTCTATGAGGCTGAAATTTCATTTTCAGCAAAACTGTAGTTATGCTTTTACCATATTCTAATTTTTTGCACTCTTAAAAAGGATGTCTGGGTGATTGCACATACACGTTTGTACGTCTGTTTATGTTTGTGTACCTGTAATCGCAGGTGTATGGATGAATTACAGTGTAATGTACAGTATATGGACCACATGCTGTAAGGGGGAGAAAAATCCATTTTCTTTCTTCTAATTATTCCATTACATCTGTAATTTCATTAACCAAGCTTTGCTAAAAAAAAAAAAAAAAGAAAAAAAAAGGGAGAAGCAGAAGACTGTCAAAGGTAATTAAAAGATAAGGTGCACAGAACAGTCTGCTTTGCCCTAGCTACATTAAGACATTTAGCTTCTACAGTGGGAGCTTAATATCCCCTCAACACGCGCTCATAGAGACTTGCACGCACACATTGAAGTCATGACGGAGGTGCTCTCCCACCTGCCAACAGACCCCTCACAGACATGTGCACTGAAGGGAGATGTGTTGCAGTCCCATGGCGTCAGACTGGTGAGATATGAAATGTGACGGGTGCACAATGGTTGTCAACATGAATGACTCATAAACAAAACATTAGGACAGCCTACACCATGGTGTTCATTTTTGCAGAGATTGAAGAGGAGGTCCGACACCATCTCAAATACCACTTCTCACTTCCTTTCTTTTTTGCGTTGTATTTACGTGGGCTGGGAGGAAAAAAAAAAAAAGCTCGCTCCAGTAAACCATTACAAGCATGTGGATCATTTCCACTCAGTAGGTTCTGTTTTGCACTTGGTTTGTTTTTAACCCTCAAGCAGATCATGAACAACATACCATATCCTTTTCACGAAAAACATAAAGACAAAAGTATCATTTATTAATTAATTGATTTATTATTTATGGGAACACTGTTATCCAGAACCTAAACTGTAGTTCTACTGACTTGAAGCATTTAACACACATTTGTTCAGGCTGGGTTTTGGTGACATGATTGGAAGGAAAAAAATGAGGCTTCTCAGCGCTACTAATAATTTCGGAAAAAAAAAAAAAAAAGCAAAAACACTTGTTCTGCAGAGGCTGTTTTGCAGCTTTATAGCTAGTAAAACAAGTATCTCTATGGCTGTATAATGAGTGCAGATGGGGAGTTTTAACGAGAAACTGACACCCTGAGTATTGGTGCAGCTACTCCACCCTCCAGCTGCAAGGATGAGAAAGCATAAAAAAAGAGCCGATTAGAGGAGAATGGTGGATCAACTTCATCAGTTAATTAAACTCTATTGCAGCTTGATGAGCAATTAATCAAGGCAGCGTGCCGTGTGTCAGGCAGGGGCTGAGTTCTTCGGGTGCGGTACGTGTGCTCCGTACAGTATGATCCCAGGGGGGCAGCCCTGTGGGGAGCAGCACTTACCAAGTGAGCAGCCCTAAAATTGTACAGGGTGTAATGGGCTGGGTTTATGTAAGCAGCTATCAATCACTCCCTGACATAAGCCTGCACCCTATTACAGTGCCAGGATTAGGCTCCTCTCAGTGCTGCACTAACTGAGAAACTACTTGTCTAAATAGATTGAATTTCAGGAAATGCCGAAATGTATTGGATTATTATTTAGAAAAAAAAAATACTATTGGTGTTAAAAGCAAGAGCCAGCCCTATCTAGGAAGGCTGAGGCAGTAATAACAGTCAAAGTTAATCATGTTAATATGGAAGAAACATGGGCTCTAAGCATGTCAGAAATGTAATTGTATTTTCTATGCTTTAAGATTTAGGTCTTATCTCTCATCTGACGTCTGACTCCCTAAATCTGATAGTTTACTTTTTATCCTCTGTCTGTTACTCTCTTTCATCTACCTCCTCATCTCTTTCAAGACTGTGAAGTGGGCTTTTTTGTACTATGGAAATTCGAGTTGGCAGTTTGTGACTAAATGCAGTAAATTTATTAACGAGACCACGGGGAACATTAAAAGTCAATTGAAGGAGGCTATTAAAAGCAGGATTTTAATTGGGTTGGTCCCTCCACTAAAGCTTTTTTTTTTTTCCCTGTTTCTCTTTTTTTTTTTTTCCAAGAGCAATGGTACTAAAAAAGTTCTCAATTAATGTGTTCGGTGTGTGGTAGTCCTTGAAAGAAAGTTCCCTATATATCACGTTCATTTTTACTTTATACTCAAGTGCTTGTGTGAAGAAGAAGTGTGTGAAAACCAGCTGTGGTGTGAGGTCTGATGTTGGCAGATGCTCAGATGTTGGTATCTGCTGCCTCTATATCTCCATTTAGTCCTGCTGAGGCGCTGCTGTCTCTGTGACTTGTGCCGAAGGGTTTCAGGAGAGCCACATTTCTCAAAATGACACAGCTTACAATTAACATAAGGTTTTTACTACAGCTCATCCTCTCACTCATTCACATCTGAAAACCTGCCACAAACTGTAGCTATCTGCTTTTCAGCTTACGTTGATGAGTGTTTATGTCCTCAAGCAGTCACTAAATTGTGTTAGCGTTGTGGTTTTAATGCATCATCTTATATAATCTGCTGAAATTACATTACAAAGCATACAATTGTCCTAGTTTTGGTAACATGGTGTGACACATTACAAATGGTTTTAATTGCACTTTAGCTTCTGGCTCTTGAGACATGCTCAACCCATTCTGCACTTTAAGGGAACCGGGCTCTCCCTGTGTTTGTGTTTGTATGTGTGTGTGTGTGTGTGTGTGTGTGTGTGTGTGTGTGTGTGTGTGTGTGTGTGGTGTGGGGGGGCTTGAAAAAGAGTCACATTTGTACATTTGGGAGAGTTAGAGAGAGAGAGAGAGATGGAGATGCAGTGTACTATTGGCCCTGCTGACTGGATAATGACATGCAGAGTGCTGCGCTGCTACAGTAGGTTGAGCCTCCAACCAGATGCTCCTTTCACTGCAGCTCATAAGCAGAGAGAGAGAGGGGGAGAGGCTGCACCAACATACGCGCTCATCTTAGCTGGATTAAGCAGCAGGATTCAGGGACTTCGATCATGTCCTGTAAAAAAGGAGCTTATTAGTGTAGATACCCATCACATGTGGATCTAAGCGGACTGAGCTTAAGCTGGATTCAGACTTCCTTTGCGACGTTCTCTTTATGTTTCCATGTTTATGTTTCTATATATTGATGGCAGTATTCACTGCAAGTTGAAGATTCAGTCTCATACAAACTTCTCACATTCAGTGAACCTCCTGATATCCTCTCAGTAAGCTTTGAAGCTACTTTAGGGTTTTTTAAAGTGGCGATGTGGGTGTATCTACAATGTTTTGAATGGGAGACATAGGGATTTGGTGTATGTGTATTCGAGTGTGATGGAATGGCTGAACAAAAAATAAATAAATAAAGTAAATAAAAAATACATATTTATTGTACTTTAAAGGGCCAGACAGCAGCAATGCACAGAGGAGCACTGGAGCTCGAGAGGATGCTTTTAAATATTAACTATATAATTTTATTCAGTTTATGTTACGAACCCAATAAAAGGCATGCTATGCCTGTTTGTGCTGTTGTCATCGTTTTATAAAGTTTGTAAGAAGAAGATAAATTCCAGCAGCACTAACCATGTGTTCAAGAGCAACACATTGTTAGATGTGGCTGTCAATCCACGGCAATCAGTCATTCAGTCATCTGGCTCACGGTCAACCCAGCAGGTTTTGCAGTTTACTAAATACACTCTCGGAATAACATAATACATTGCACATACACAGAAAGAAAAGGTCCTCAGGGAGAGCGTATGCTGGTGTATGTGTTCCTGAAGGGGGTGACAGATGTAAACACCGCAGGACCACAGCAACACCACATCCAGAATATAAGTTATACTAATGACATTCTGTACAGTTTCCTTATGTTTTCATGTTTCACCATGATTATATGAGGAAAAAATACACCATTCAAAGGCCTTTCTGTCTTAAATCATATTAAAAATGGTGCAACAAACCTGTTTTGTTATTGAATAATAACAAAGAAAAAAATCTATTACAGTAGAATCTGGTAGATGTCAGTGCCAACCCCGGTCCCCCTCTGTACCCACCCTTCTGCTGGGACAAGCATTTCATGTTTAAAATGGGCTCCAGGCCAAACAGCAGTGGCCATATGGTTACTTTCATTAAGCTGGTGGTCCACTATAAAAAGTGCAGTCCAGCCAATGCAGAGTAAATGTTGTCTACAAACCGACTTTATGAACAAGGTTTGTGTAATTCGTTTCTAGTTCTTCCATTAAGACATAAATGCAGTTACCATGTAATTAGTCATCTTTGCCCTTGATCAATAACTGGCCTTCCCAAAATCACTGTAAAGAAAAATAAATATTTAATCTACACAAGCAAAACAATGTGTCCCTAAAATTATAATTTATAAAGTTACAAAGTTGTTATTAAAGTGTCTAGATGTGTTTAGGGACAATACAAAAGTTGTCTGGGGGGTGGATATTATTTTTTTTAAAAACACCCTCATCTGTGATTTTAATATTTCTTGGTTCCTTCCAGTGACTGAGAGCAAAATTGCAACAACCTCCCCACAATATCTCAAAGTAATACAACACTACTGAACTGTACAATTTATTTTTCCATTGAAAACCCTAATATTTTAATAGAATAATAATTTTCATGCAGCGACCAATTTGCAGAATAGAACAAAATCATGTATTGCGTTTACTAAATAATCCAGCCATTGTTTATTTTTGAACCGAGAGCTCTTTCACTGATTTTACTTCTTTACTTTAATCTTCCTGCGGTCTCCTTAGACCGTAAACAGTAATGTTTATCGTCGCTAAAACGTTTTCTTCTTTATGTTCTTCTCTTTTCAGGAAAAAGGAAACATTGCCGTTGTATTTAATGTCGGAACAGATGACATTAATATTGAGGAGACGTCAAAGTTTGTAAATGACGGAAAGTACCATATAGTGAAGTTTACGAGGAGTGGGGGTAATGCCACTCTGCAGGTGGATGACCTGCCAGTCATTGAGCGCTACCCCACAGGTGAGTCACCCACTCTGCCTTTAATTACATCTGCTGCTGCTCAAAGGCGATAAAATGACCAAGAGATTATCAAGATATTAAAGCCTTATCTGTCAGGATGTTTTATGTTGACTTGGCATGTGCTTTAATTGCTTTTTATGTTTCTGTTTCCAGCAGCTGTTAAGAAGAATACCAGTGTTGTTGAGTTTTTTTCTCATCTCCGATGTTTATCACAGTACATTAATCAATGTTGTTAAACAACCTAGCTGTATGTAAATAGGTTGCACTTAAAAAAAATCCCATAGTCTAAAGTATAAACTGTAAAAAAGGGCAACTGCCCACGGCGTCTACTTCTGCGATATATTCCCCGTAAAAATAAGTAATCCACCTACAACGTATGTTCACAGTAAGTCAAATCAATAGGCTATTTACAGACAAATTACCACTTTTATTGTGGCAAGTAATTGTGTGCCAGTTCAGTATTTATTTCTCTGCCAATATGGTAGATTGGTTGAATTAAGGTGACAGAGCAGACAAACAGTCAAAAGAAATGAATACCTGAATTAATCTGTCGCTTACTCGGAGTTAAATACCAGATGATCAGCTGTATCGCAGCATGTGGTTTAACCATGACAGTTCACTTTTATATTAATCATTTCCACAGCAAACACCACAGTTAGTCACAGACAAAAAAGAAGCCATATTCATTTTCTTTGCCATTAGTGTCACTACTAATAATTTCATTTGTGTAGCTTTTTTCATAAACACAGCTTACAAGGCAGTAGAAGATGAATTCACTAATTACTGGCCTGTGTAATGAGTATTTAGTAATTGAAAATGTATGATATGTAATAGTTTCTATGTTATATGACTGGGATACTTGTACTGGCACTTTCTTGTAAAGTGTAGTGGCACGTGATACCCTACATAAATTAAAATTTGTCTGTGGTAGGGGAGATTCATTATGGGGAAAATGCAAGTTCTGTGTCATGATATTTGCAGGGGAAGATATTAAATTGGAAATGGAAAACAACTCAGCAACACTGATATGTTTCTGTAGAATGTCAAGATGTCTGTAGTATGGCGGCTCTCTGGAAGAATTTAAATGCCATTGCTTGTGTTGTTGAAATTGTTAACTTTTTTTTTTTTTTTTAACTGCTTAAAGGCTTTGACAAAAGCTATAGAGGATTAAAGGAGTGTGAATATGACTTGTTCAAAACAAACACCAGAATTACTGTGGGAACAAGTGTAGCATTTACTCCACAAGATTAAAAGCTGTGAGGCCCCCCAAATCAAAAACATTTGTAATGTTCTGAACATGCATAAAATGACTGGGCAACCGGATAAACAGAAGACAAATTCAACCTGTCTCTCCCCTTTCGTTTAATGTTTGGTGACCTTTTTAGCTATGACCAGTGCATTCATCCAAATGAAAGAGGGTTTTATGACTGGGACTCAATCTTCGCTGCTTGCCTCAGGTGGAAAAGGGGAAGCTAATGGCTTTTGACATGTCGTGGACATGGCAGAATGCACAGCAGGGTTAAATGCCTGGATGCTACCATCTCAATCTTCAAATGACAAACACCCTCAGTCCCCAAAACACCTATGATACATTCAGATGTGCTGCTCATAAGCTGGATGAAGTTGGTGAAAACAGTTTTTTAATCATTTATTGGACTGTAAAACAGAGCACAACACTGGGAACTAAAGTGGTATATTTTGAATACGTTTTAGTCAGTGTATTTTCAAACCTTGAAGAGTCTTTATTAACATAAGATTAAATCCTCTTATGATAGGTGTGGAGTTATTAAAGCTGCAGGGAAAAAGTGACCAATCTCATCCCCACCAATCATGTGTCAGTGACAATGCCAAGTCCAGCTACCTTATTAGGCTCATTGCAGACTAATTACATCTAATCACAATCACTGTGCAGTTCCTCCCCTCACCCCCAGCACACAAAGCCATTATTCTCTCAGCTCGCCTGTAGTTTGATTAGTATCCATGTATGCCTCTAACGCACTCATAATAGCAGCCCTCAGCCACTCTTAGGCCACTCACAGATCAACAGTGATTATAATAAGAGTAGACAGCAAAGATAAAAATGATGGCTGGAGAGTGAGAAAGACAGAGAGGAGGAGATTATATGGGAGAGAGCAATCATTCTCAAAGCAAGGAAATAATTGCTTCACCAGGGCCTATATTGCTGCCCTCGTAATCTCATTAAAAAGTCTCGTACTGCATACTTACGGGCCATTAAAAGTCTTTAGCACAATTATTAGAATCTAAAATGCAAAGCGCGCACACAGACACATAACTAGCCTTCTATTTGTTGTAGTTTAGTTCGCTTCTCTTTGTTCTCGCCCCGCTTTCATTCTGCGCCGCACACAAAACACTGGCCAGCAACAAAAAAAAAAAAAAAAAATCAGCCCCTTCTCTCGAGTCTTGGCCATGGAAGTAATACCATCACAATGGTGCTGCCAGGCCCGCAGGGTACAGAGCAGTATCCTATCGGAGCACCCAATGAACACGCACCGTACACAAAGATAATGGAGAGGTCCCTGGCCTTATTCTTTTACTGTTATCAGAGCGTGGTGCACTTACAGAGCTCTCTGTCTCTCACTCCACTCCCCTTAGCGCTCAGTTCCCTCTTTTTCTGTCCTTTTTCCCTCTATCTGTCCAACCCTGCCCCCTATGTCCATCTCACCCTCTGTCCTGTTTTTCCACCTTGTGGTGTGGAGTCTGATTTGTGGGATAAAGAGGAGGAGGGTTTATCCATCAAAGCTCTGCCCTACCTCCTCTGTTTTCCCCTCTGTTCTATCCATGAGCCTATTCAGCCTATTTTGCGAGCAGTCATCACTGAGCATGCTTAAAAAAATGGTGCAATGACTGCCACAGCCACAGAGTAGAAAAAAAAAAAAAAGCTTGAGCAGAATAATAAAAATAATAGTGAGATTTGTGTAGGTCCCTCCTTCTTAATTCTCCCGGCTCCATGAACAGAGGATGCATTTGCATATTTGTTCATTTAATGTGGCGAGTGTCCTAGGGCTTGTAACGAGATAAAGCTCCCACCTTATCTGACCACTTTATTAACAAAAAAGAAAACAAGTGAGTGAGGGCAAAGCGGGTCGGCTGGGACGGCTCAGCTGAATCGCTGCTGTCTGGCGGAGGAGATAAGCCAAGCTGTCCCATACCAAACCAAATCAGCACTCGGCAGCAGTCACAGGCTCCGCTCGCAGGCAGGATGAATGGGGCTCCACTGCTGCACCGAAGCCCAGGGGATAGCATTGTTTAACACTCCGGTGTCCCACAGTGGGGATCAATACATGATCAGACCTTGATTATATCCACACTTAATTAACCTCAATATAAGCATAGACTGAGCGTGCCACGGGTTGCAGAGCCAAAGAGATAAAGCGCTACTGTCTTTGAAAATGGAGCATGTTCTTGCACAAAAGTAAAGGATTTTGGCACAGTGGCAACGCTGCGTGTGAGGATAACTGCGTGTGTGTGTGTGTTTGTGTGCATGTTTACTGTATGTGTGATCACCTGCCCACCTGACACCCCTGTGTGCTTTTCTATTAGTTTCCTCTATCTCTTCTTCAGCAAACTGTTGTCACTGTTACAAAATTTTTGAGGGGATATGCCACAGCTGTTATTTTAAACCAGTTATGTTGTGGCTGAAGGGTGTATATGTAATGGAATTTACATTAATTAATAACAAATATGTCAGAAAAAAATGCCATTGTACTGATTGTTGCTCTTCTTGAGTCTAAACCCATGCGTCCTCGCCGTCCTCCCAACAGGTGTGGGCTAAGTGCTCTGCAGAGCCCAGTTTGATAGTGACCTCTCCTCAGATGAGGCGTCACAGTAGCAGGAAACACAGAGAGGTGACATAACTAATACCCCATGACTTCAAATGGAAGTGACAGCAATTAACAAAGCCCATGAACACTCCATGACAACAGCAATTAATGAATTATTCACTACTTTAACACATTCAGAATATAGGGAAGTACAGCTGCGTGTGTACTTGCTTGTTTGTTTATTTGTTTGTTCACAGTACTAAGGCGAATTAGGTGGTGCAGAGCTCCAGGAGCCCTGCGTAAGGGAAATACAGTGTGTGTTCAACACTACGCAGTATAGAGACATTACATAAGCCGAAAGCAGCTGGAGGCTGGTGTGTTTTGCATCCACATACCTGAAAGTAGCTTAGAGGATTTCTAACTGCAGCATAAATTAAATATATTGCTCAGTAATTTTTTTCTTACAACAGTGTCCAGCCACAGAACTTGAGTTTTTAAGTCTTAGCTACATTCTGTATGTAATCTTATTTTTTAATTGTCCAAAAATCACATGAAAGGACCAAACTCAACAATGAATTGTTTAAACTAATTTAACTTGTTTAAAAAAAAAAAAAAAGCCTGATTTAACTTATTCCTCTGTGCCACAGAGCTCCATTGTTGCCTAAACACTGTTAAAAACACAGAAATGAGGCACACTGTTGTGCTGGCTCACATGCCATGTCATTATGATGAAGGTGGGCTCTGCATTTTCTTTTCTTTTTTTTTTTCAAATCAACTACACCCACACCATGCTGCCTTAAATACTAACCAGAGCACCGAATGTGTATTAATCCGCAGCTGAAAATAGGTCCCCAACAAAAACAGTATTTGCCCCCGGTGTGTCCATCTTCAGAGGCAAAACATTAAGCCTATATATATATATTTTTTTTTTTTTATTTTATTTTTTTTTCTTAAAGTATATATTTGTAACCCGTTGATGACCCGGCATGACATCCATGCGCAGGTTTAAAAGGTGCTCCGTATAAAGTGATCTAATAGGCTAAATATGAAAAATGGGTACACAAAGTCTGTGTCCATTGCAGCTGATTTGATTGCATAAAGGTACAGCATCACTTCAGATGACTAGACGCTGTTTCTGAAGTATGGCTCGCGCTGCATAACATCTGGAGATCCACATCAAATAACATACACCTTGTCCCTGTGTGGCTTTGTTGTAATACAGAAGGCATCTTTCTACATCAGTTTTGAAGGAGAAGTGTTCTACTGAATTTCCTTCACAAGCCTTTGTGCTCCAACTTGGCACAATCAGCTGCAGCCAAATTCCATGAGCTGTACAG
This sequence comes from Toxotes lorentzi, assembly GCA_037833715.1. Taxonomy (NCBI): domain Eukaryota; kingdom Metazoa; phylum Chordata; class Actinopteri; family Toxotidae; genus Toxotes; species Toxotes lorentzi. The sequence continues at coordinate 14,350,482 of JBBMJY010000003.1, forward strand.
ACAAGCTTTAAACCCTTTTCTGAGTAGCTGATCCTCTACAGTAATTCAAGCTGATGCGATTAAAAAATGTCTTTTTATGCGTCTTCTTACCTCTTAAGACCTTTCATCAGACCAAACTGTGCATCTGTTACAAGGTTACCTCCCTTCCTTCATGTCTGTGCGATTCTTTCCACTTGGAAGCTATTCTCCACCGAATCATTGTTAGCTACCTGATCTTTTATCTGCCAGAACTGAATTAATATAGTTGATGGGACAAACATTGTCAATCTGCCGGAAGAATGGAGCAGACTGAATTCAATCTCAGCAGACAATACCAGGGGAAAAGCACTCAGGGACAGTGCCACTTTGCTGAAAGTCTTCTGTTCTGCAGAGGTTATTGGCCTTGACAAAAGGGTGATGCAGAGTTTGCCCTCATTAATGCCAAAGTGTCCCTCCAATCTTGGAGTGGAGTTTTTCTGTAGCTGCTCTTTCTCAGTCCTGACACTTACTTGGTTTATTCCCCGAAAACTGTTCACAAACCCCTTTTCTTCTGAATCCAGCGTCATCAGCAACTCAAGAGTTTTCCTCCTTCATGACTTGTAGCTTTTGTCAAAGCTGTTTTATTAAAGACTTTACAGTGAGTGTACCTACTCTGACATTGTCTTCTGACTAGATGCTCTGAATGTATACTGTGTATAACTGTTGTATTGCAATTAGCTTATCATTCTCTTGTCAATTAGGCTATTTATAAATGGGGTGGGCATTTGTAATATGTTAAAGTTAAATTGTTTTATCCTTTAAACCATAAAAGGTTGATTCAACAATAAATTTAAATGATGTTCTTTTTGAAAATGTATATAACTAGTTTAAAAGCCAGTTAAAAAGCTATAGAGGGTAAAGACAAATGGGATGGAAATATTTGGGTAAAGATTTTGTAATGGAAATGTATAAAGTTGTGATTTGGGTTGGTTTATAACATAGTTCTATTAACTTAGATGAAACATTTGCGTGCTAGTTCACTTATTTTCAATTAATATAGGCCTAATTTGTTGGCTAAAATAAAATAAAATGAGTGAAATTTGTTCAAATAATGTTTTAGTAAATATTGTTTTTTTTAAATATACAAAACGTTTTAAATATAAAACCCTTGTGCAGTTGTATAGCTCCAGCATTAAGTATGAACATTTAACCTTTGACCTTACAGATTGTAACCAATGAAATGTCTTTTTAAACTTTAAAGGCAACAATGATAACGAACGCCTGGCGATTGCTAGACAGCGAATCCCATACCGACTTGGTCGAGTAGTTGACGAATGGCTACTCGACAAAGGTAAAATCACTGATTAAAACTTCAAATAAAATAATTTGATCATAACCAAGTTGTAGCACTATTTTGTAAATAATAAACCTAAAAAAAATAAATGTTCAGTAAAACTTTAAAAACAAAATGATTTGAACAGTTAAATTTAGTTTGTAGTGTTTCATACTTTTCATAATAATGTATTTATTTTATAGATGTCAGCTGTTTTAATACGTGTTTATTGTCAACTTAAGGTTAAAGGGACTGTAAATACGAATTTAAATCCACTTACTGAAGTAATATCAGCATTGTTAAAATGTATATAAATTACTGTAGCATTTTGCTGTAAACATCTAAATGATAATTTTAAAAGTTCTACTTTAGTCATTCATTAGTTGCTAAGTGTTATTTGAAACACTTTTGAAACATATATAGTACATATACTGTACTGCACAGCACTCAGTGTCATTTGATCTATTCTGATTAAACTGCCAGCAGTGATAAATAGTGTGCAATATGAATTGGCATCAGAATTTTGAGTCCCTTTAACAGACATTGTAAATATGTATAGGGCATTAGATAAAGGAACTGTAATATAAAACAAACTGAGTGCATGCTTTGTTTTTTATACAGTAGTTCAATAACTAATTCATATTTTTCACTTGAATGTGAAATGAGCCCTATCATTTTTATGTTTACGTTATGTTGTGTTTTTTTTGTTTGTTTCTGTTTTATGTTATAAAAGTTCTGTCATTTTTTTCCCCCTTTTTTCATGTGCCCAACCATGTCCATCCTAAAATGTGTTTTCCTTGGTTGCTTTATGTTGCTTTAAAGATTGTGTTATCTTTTAAAGTGCAGTGAAATGTATTGCATTCCCATAACATTACCACTTCTGATTAATCTTTTTCTCTTGTTATTTTAGATTAGACTGCCATTTTAGCAAAGCTGCATCGATTTTCTGAATCCTGTGTTTTAATTTTATGTTTTGTCTTTTCATAGGCATCTCATCATTATAACTGCAATAAATTACCAGGGTTTGCCTCTACAACCCGTAATTTATTGGTCTCATTAGCCACTGGGCAAATAATCTGTCTTTCTGTCTTTTTTTTTTCTTTTCTTTTTTTTCCTGTTCAGTAAAAGTGGCTGAGTCCACAGTTCAACATTCTTGTATATATGTAACATTGTTTTCCCACAGGGCGGCAGCTTACAATCTTCAACAGCCAAACCACTATTCAGATTGGGGGCTGGGAGCGAGACCAAAGTCGATCCTTTCAGGGCCAGCTTTCGGGCCTCTACTATAATGGCTTGAAGGTGTTCAACATGGCAGCAGAGGGGGATCCCAACATAAAGATCCAAGGCAGCGTGCGGCTTGTGGGGGAGTCGCCCTCCTCTATCACACCGCAGTCGAGCACCACAGCCAATCGCTCCGAGACGTCCACGTCCATCATGGAGATCACCACCACAACGGCGTCCAGCAGGCGAGTTAAGCAGACAACACCACGAGAGCCTCAGCAGGTAAGATCGTCTTTAAATGATTCTGTTGTGAGTGACTTTCGCTCAAGTCATTATTGTCTCTACTTGATCCATTTTGAAATCATTACAATGCACAGCATGAAGTTAAGCACATCCTGGATTAACATAATACAATTCGTCTTTATGCTCTTTAATGAGGAATATATATATAAGTACTTTATTGTGTCACGTCTTCCTTCTCCTTGAGTCCTCTGACCTAAAAACTGAAGGAAAATAAGTCCATTGTTCCACCTGTGGGAGCAGCACCACACTGCTGAGCATTTCTCCCCATGCAATCAGATGTGGCACCATGTGGTGTGTGTGTGTGTGTGTGTGTGTGTGTATCTTAGAGTGATAACCATCGTAGAGGTCCTCCATCATCTTTATCTGTCCTGCATGAGCAGTGCAGCATCTGCAGGAGCATATTACTTCTCAAACGTCACAATGTGTGACCAGACAATGCAATACAGAATGTGTGTCCTATCGAATGAAATGGTGATCAGACCATTCTTGCACAGTCTCTGCCCAGAACAAAAGACATTTCCTGTTAAATCTCTTGCAAAACAGCAGAAGCCATGGGGTTTAAATCAAAAATAGTTTCTATAAAAATTAATTATTGTGCCATTTAGAAATGTCTTTGTGTCTTAGTGCGAATAACTACTATATTTGTTTCACACATTGTCTATATAAGAATTAAATTCCTAATCCTAGTGTGACTGCTGAGTTCTAGAGGCTTTCACAAATGTGGATGTTAAAAGCTTTCTCCTTTACATTTTCTGGAATTTCAAAACAAAACAGTGACTTTATTTACTGGCTTATTGCTCTGGGAATTAGCTGAGAAAACTTCATCACAATGTAGGAATACCTGCGCACTGAACAGAAAATAGTATTGACTCATTTAGGTCGCAAAGAAAAATAGTTTCAGTTCATTGTTTTTTTTTTTCTTTTATCACAATAAAGATACAAAACAAAAACAGAAGCTTCATGGCCCGCAGGAAACTTTCAGCCTGTGCAGACAATCAAAACGTGACCTCATTGATAACTGAGAAATGTGCTTTAATTGTTATGGAGCCAAAACTGCTCCGAGGGAGCATTCAAAATTGATTAGCCGCTGAGCGTTTTACATTATATGAAATTCTCAAGTAAACCTTGATGAGAAAGGGAGTAAGATGTTAGTGGAAAAAAACAAAGTGAAGATGATGAGTTATATATATACATGCAGGGACGACACATACAAAGTTAAAATGTGTGTCCGAATTTCAAATATTCTCAGTCAGTCGCAATGAAAGCCTACACAGTAGCTTAAATTAAGCATAGTCGTAGACTAAAATGACCCTTTAATAAGGGCTTAATCAGCTTTCACAAATGTAGTTTAAAATCATTTAGGATTTAAATCATTTTGGATTAATCGGATTGGGTAAAGGAAGATTATAGCATCTCCACAAGGGGGTGAGTTTAACTTCATATTGAAAAATAATATACACACAATCAAAATTATTTGATTTTAATTCCTTTTTGACAGACTGTATAACTTTTTCTGTCTTTACAGTTTCTCTGAAACAACAGTTAATACACTCACACGTCTCAGCGCCTTTTAAGGATTTTAGGGAAAAAAAACCTGTTGGTGTAATGATTCTGTTGATTAGTTTCACTGTCCAGACGTGACTCAAATGATGTTCTCTAAACTCATTTAAATATTTATTTTCACATTAAGACCTACTGCTGCCTTTATCTGCAATGAAAGCACTAAAAAGCGTTGAACCTTGAATGTTGATGTATCTGTGAAGCCAGGCTTAAGCTTTTAAATGGAGCTTTTTCAAAGCCTTTTCTTTTTCAAAGAAAAACAAAGTGTCAGGTTTTTCATTCAGTTTAGCAGACTGTTCAACCTACAGCTCATATTATGAAATGACAAACTCCCGCAGATTTCAACTTAGCAGCAGTAAAGACCCCACATTACTGGCTGTCCCCCAACTCTCTCTCTCTCTTACTGACCTGAGATCATAACAGTTTGTGTAAGAGTGTGCAGATGCACACAAATAATACAATCATAAATATTGATCCAGTGGAATGGTTTTCTCTCAGGCTCAGCATGGTTCCTGAACCGTTGCAAGAGCGTGTAATGCAGGCGAAATATCAGACAATAGACTATAATTATATCCCAGCTCCATGCAGTGTTATAAATTGCCACCAAGGAACCAAGAGATTGGCAGAGAGGAACAGGCTTGACAAAATGGATGCCCGTCTTTTCCAGGCGTTTTCATCTGGAGAGAAACAAAGGGATATAAATGACCATGACAATTTCGAAATGCAGCTTATTACAGAGATATGCAATATGTGCAGGGCATCTGCATCTATTTATTAATTTACTCATTTTGTGCCTCAGATCTGATATGATGTTTGGATATCTGACATTATGGCTTTATGCTAATCAGATTCTGCCTGAATTGTTTCATCAATAAGCGTTTACCTTGTAGCAATCATGCGTATAGCTCTTGTTTTTGTATACAAGCAGAGTAAAGTTCAATCTGAAGGATTTCTGGGGAATCCAAGGTTTTGAGATTTGTTGTACTGTCACGTTATGTTGCAAACTCGCCTTTAAAGTGGCGTATAAAGGCTGGGAAGGAGGAGAATAGTCAAGGCTAACTGTTATAGGTTTAGGTGTTATCTAATGCATTCATACAGAAAAAAAGGTCGTTGGATTAAAAAGTTTCTCTGCGACGTAGGTGGAGAGATGAATGAGGCAAGCAAAATCGTGTGCACTGGGAGATGTCAGTGCGTTCAGTTAGATTCAACGTGACGACCTTCCCATGGAGAGCTCCTGCGGTACGACATTACTGTCTCAGGACACTACACTTAGAAAGACATTATATCTGGGCCCCTGTAAAAAGAGATGGCGCATTCACTGTCCTCTCCCCTGAATAGTCAGCATTTTAATCATTGTCCAGCTGTTCCATTTCCCCTGTGATGGCAAATGCAGTGCAGTGAATGGTTTTATATCCTGAGAGCCTTACAGAGCCCTACAGGGACATGTACATTTTCAGTATGGCTGGACCAGTGAAAATGGAATGGCTAACACTGGCAGCGGCAGTATCAGGCTCAAGCCACTGAAGCTTTGTGAAAGCGCTACTCCAGAAAATGTGTATCAGGTTTACAAAGAGGGCAGTTGAATGCGAAAAAAAAAAAAAAAAGATCTGAGACCTTTTATAGCCCCAACTAACAATAAGAGGTGATGACCAAGGCACTTTGGTGTTAACACATATAAATATTGAGGTCCAGTTAAAGTCACTTGCTGAAAGTGCCTGTTGCTTTCAATATCACTCCTTATAGTAACAATGAAATGGCAGGAAGAGCATCTTCTGGTTCCATTATGTGACAAGTTTCCCAGTGAATAAGATATGTGGGCCAGGTACACAATAAGAATTTGATTTTAGTCCTTCACATTTGACCGGAGCACTCAAAAGTGAGCGTGGCAAACACGACACATTACCAAGCTGTAGAGAACAGCTGACCTCCACCCACACCTGCCTCATATGCGTTTTTAGGTCAGGAGGAGGAGGGTGAAGGAGAAGAAGGAAAATTTCTTTTTTTTTCCTTTTTTTTTTTTTCTTTTTTTTTAAATAATATTTCTCTGCCAGCTTGTACGACCCAGCTTGTCAAACCAAGACACATTTGACACAGAGTTCAGGTCGAGTCATTAAATTTCTTTTTATGTTTTACAGCAAGAGGAAAAAAGAGGGATTTTAACATAAAAACACTGCAGAATTATTATTTGTTTTGGAATATGTTTGACAGAAACCGAAATACGACTGAACATTTAACACAAAGACACAGAGTCTGTGACAGATTGTCAGTAAACTGATGTCCAAAGGATTGCAGCAGTGAGAGAATACTACATAAAACCAAGCTTGATAGAATAATCTTCAACAATCTACAGTCATCGGTTTGCTTATGAGCACACATAACTCCTGGTCTGTGATAGCTGGGTTGCATGCCTTAAATAAAACACTACTGTATTGCTGTGCACACGTGTTCAAAATGCCAGCCCAAAAAAAATCTTGCAGTGTCACTGGCTCTGTAGATTTAGGGTATGTATTTTGCAATGGCTCACTTATCTCCTAGAGGGTAAAGTAAGTGCTAATCATCATTAGTATAATGATTTCGGAGGGTCTGAGGGGACTCTGCCTTCTCAGGTGTCCCATCAAAAAGTTCTCTATGCTTGTCTGGGGTTATATTGTTATTGAATACAGAGGGCCTTGGCTTATGGGTAGCATTGCATTAATGTCATTGCTCTCAAACCACTGGGTGTCCACTCATGCTTTATTAACAAGAATATTATCATCTTAGACCACACAGGCCTAATCAGGAAAGAAATTCACCATGGGAAAAAGAAAAGCTGATGAGTCAGAATTGTTATTTTAGTAGTGATTAAAATTTTACATTTGCTTAAGGGATATCTGGATTGATTCAATTCCAGGGTTTACAACCCACTCATATACAGAGATAGTAAGTAGTAGTGAGACTTAGCCTAGATTATACCTTTATTTTGATCATATCTTAAGGTTCCTTGACTGGGAGATTTTTCACTTGGTTCTCATGTGTCAAATAATCTCTGTAGTGGCTGTGTTCTTCCTGCCCTACGAGGGGGAGGTAGCGTACTGTATGGGTTGGACTGTCATGTTTTAATGAAGTGTCTGCTCCCTGAGGTGGTGCCTGGTCACATCCAATTAAACCATAATGCACTCGTGTTTGCATTCACAAACAATGCCGCAGCTACCGTACACATACACCAACAAGTGCTACTCACTTCTCTTGTATATGATTTGGATTCAGTACCTCAGCTTCATTTATTTATTGTTAGGGAAAATGAGCTCTTCCCTCATTGCACCTAAAGGAGTAAACTTTGTTTGTGCTAATTGGAGAGGAATCTGAGATTTAGAGTACAGTATCTCCTGATTAATTTGGAGCCCAAACAGCCAAACCACACAGGTCTAATGGCAACACTAGCTGCCAATGGTCAGACACTTTCAGCATTTTGGTGACCTAGCTCTCGTTAATCTGTCTCAGTCATCAGTTTAGTTTATGAGAAAGGTGAATTTTAGAAAAAAAAGAAAAAAAAGTTGTTGAAACTCTGCTGACATTTTACTTTTTACATTAGGTAATATTTATCAACAATTCCTGCAAATGTGTAAATGTGGGATATGATATTAATGTTTGCAGGAAATATTGAATACATGGAAGCCAAAGGTTTTTTGAAGGGCTGGTGGACAAAATGGAGGAAAATGTCAAGCTGCAGAAAGATAGCATTTAATACCAGATGATGTTTAATCAAAACCATTCAAGGATAAGAGATAGAGCCCTATGTAGCTGTTACCCTCCCCTTGAAAAAAAGAAAAACTCAAAAGCCTGCTATCTAAAAGAGCCATTGAGAGCTCTTGACAGTGATGGATCCTCACCTGCATTGCTCTGTATTATCAACCCTGGCCAGCTCACATACAGTGTATAAATCTCACGAGTGGTCATGGTGTGAGGCTGCCATCCACCATCCAACGCTGTCTGCTGGAACATCCTCTAAAGTTGGTATTGGCTGCAGAACGTTGTAAAGTAAGGTCTTATGTGGTTTATTCAGAAGTGTTACAGAATGGTGGCCTTGTTTTAGGAATGTGTGAATAAGTAGGACACAACATTTTATATGTTCTGTGTATGTTAATGCTCAGTTTAGTATCAAGTGAATGGAGTTGGGGTTTTTATCAGTCAGTGTTAATAGCTGTTGTCTACCTTGTAAGATTAACTCTCAGCATTAAGTATCCATATAATTAGTGACCAGTCAGTGACTTGACATTTGAATTAATGCAGCAGACGCCCAAACATGGTTCCCAGGCATTTTGTACACCACAGCTTCCCTTCATGATCCTTTTTGCTTGTTTGGTTTTACTGCTGATAACACGTATAGCTTATTCCATCTCTTTTCATATGAAAAAATAATAGAAATGTAGTTTAAGTGGTTGCCTGTTTCTGTTTTGATAAAAAAGTTACTAAAATGTACATTAAAGCGAGATTTAAGAGTCTGAAGCCGTGCTAGCAACTCTGTGAGGCTGCATGGCAGCGCTTTGAGCCAAATGCTAACATTTACAATGCTAACATGCTAATGTGTAGCACGTAATACTTAAGAGGTTTGCACTTTCTGTTTAGCCTGTTAGCATGCCAGCATTTGCTGATTAAGTGTGACCACAAAATCTCACTAAGACAGATTGGAATGGGAATGTCTTGTAGTTTCGTAGGAGTTTGGTCATAAACCAAAGTACTAGATAAACTGATCTGATAATGGCACTAGATGAAAAGTCAGGGGATCAAAAAAATATTAGACTTTATCTTGAAGGAGCCTTGAATATCGGAGGAAAAAAAAAAGTCACAGCAATCCATCGAATAAACAACCCTCTCTCAAATATAATATTAGAAGCACCGACTTGCACAGCATTCAGTCCAATATGGTATTTCTTAAACACAACAATAATATTTGACCTCATCTGACATTTCATGCTTGCCATGTTTCTTCCATAACCTTTTTGCAATGTACAATTTCTGTTTTATGGCTTGTTGCTGTTGGAAATTCAAGAAATGCAGATTATACCCTGTTCCTAGGGAGTATGAATGGCCACTATGTCATATCATTGCCACCAAATAGCCAATTGGCCCCACTATTTCTGAATTAACCCTAGGTGAGGTGGGTGTAATGGCCGTTCAGGGGAAGTGAGGGACATTCAAAACACATTGTGTGGGCCATTTCATTTGCGCTCACAGCACATGGTTCAGTTTCAGCTGAACTGGCTTGTATTGGCTCTGTTTATCTTGGTCCCTGAGACGAGGGGCAGAAACCTGGGCTCTATATAATTCACAGGGGTAATCAAAGATTTGACATACTGCACCGCTACACCTTCAGTGCAGTGTCTGGGTACCTCCTAGCCTCCATCACGGACTCTTGCAAGCACACTATAATAAACTTAGTGTCACAGTAATCTTGTGGTGAAAAATCTTCTGTAACTTAGTACCCAATAACTGCTCAGTCTGCAGCTTCTCTCCTATTTTAATCATCCATGCACTGTATCTCTTTATTGTGTCTGGTATTACCTTTAGGCATTGTTGTGATTGTCCTGATACTGGTAGGGATTATTGTTTTACAAGCTAAGGCTGCAATAAGTCTGCACAGCCTAGATTTAATACTAATCCTGCATGCATCAATATTCAGACCTGAGACTTATCTTGGGTATTAAGCACTCCTCAGGCAACGGCTCACATGCAGTGCAGGTTCTCTAATTGTGCTACATGATATAATTCTTGGACGTGAGTTTAAGGATGTTTCAGTCATTTAGTTTTAGATGCGTGATATATCTGCTTTTACATCTTGACATTGCCCCTCTAATCTTAAGAATAGATTTGACTGTGAGCAAGACTCTCTCGCAGCCAAATATATCTAAAACCATCAACAAAAGACCAATCCTGCAGCTTTATGTTGTAGTTCCTACCCGTGGGTAGTGAATTAAACTCATGTACAGCTATGAAAAGCTACTTTTTACTGTGTAACAGTTTTTCTTTTTCAGATGTGGTTTTAAAGCCTGATCAGACTCATCTGGCACCAGTCAGCGCAGTTAATTTTCTGTCCAGGTCACTACATCTCTATTGTAGCTCATTTCCACTAAAGGAACGCAATAACCCGTTATCTGGAGCCTCCCATAACCTGAACCTGTAAGATGCAGTGTAGTCTAGGTTCTAGGTTGTGCCTCATTTAATCTTCCTATAGTAGAAAGGGTCTAACAGTGTGCCTACATTACTCACTTGCATAAACACTGACTCCACTCTTTCAGTTGTCTAGCCCACCTCTGCTACTCTACAGGATCAGCCATTTTGTGTTTCTGTATCAGTAAGATGGTCATCAGTTTCCCTGCATTTCAATTTCAATTTTACCAAGTTACTAAGCAACAGACTGCTATCAATAGTACAGTAAGTTTTTTTTTCTTTGATTGACAGGCATACACCCAATTAGACAAAAAGCACTTTTTTCTTCAACCAATAGAAAAGAAAAATTCAAGTATTTAACAAGAAACCATAGTGTATTTGCCAGAACTGTATTCTGAATAGCAGGCAGTAAAAATTAATGTTCCTGCTTGTTTTATTGCAGAATAAAAAGCATAGGTTTACTTTGTTCATTTCATGGCATTTGAAGTTGTACCCATCTGTGTTTGTGCTGCAGTCAAGCATGTGATCACCATTCATATACACACCACTCTCTCACTGCTGAATTTCATGATAGATATTTGATTTGTTTTGGTGTTTTTTTTTTTTAAAGATGGCTTTTATGGCTTGTTGTTTTTGTTTGGAAGTCACATGGGCAGAGGAAATATACCAGGATGAGCAGCTAAATGATATGCAATTTGGCCAAAAGTGAAAACACATGACAGTTTAATGAAACACAGAGTCTGCCCAGCTCGTTTTCGGCAGATGTAGGGATGATGCACAAGCAGATCCACATCCTATTAGAGTGAGGGTGTCATGAAAAAGTGAAATCGTGGTTTTAAAAAGGTCCACAATATTAGGGACTTCCTGATATCAGTCCATTCCTCATCTTGCTTGACTTTTTACATCAAATTTTTTGCATTTCTTTGCTGCTCTGTGTTTACAACATTATTTTTTGTGACTGGACCATAAGAGAAATATTTTGATTGCATTCACATCATTATAGTATGTGATGAAATACTGTGTTGTCTTTTTTTTTTTAAGTTAGGCAGATGTTCTGGTTTAATGTTGCCAAATATAAAACATGACTAAACCTTTTGAATCCAGGAGGTTCTTCTGTGAAGTGTTAGTGACTGTTCATCAAAGGTAACACTTCATTGCCAGTTATCATGACACACACATATGCGCACTTTTTTTTTCATCAGAAATTCATCTGAGAGTCATCTTAACGCTCCACTTCAAAAAGACTAATAAAAACACGTACAACACAAGCAGAAAAATGGGAGTCTTTTAAGTATAGTAGGAAGTCGTTAAGTCTTCGCAGAATATAATCAGGGTCAGTTTTGTAACTTTAATATGGAGTAGAGCTAAATGGGAAATTAGTGATTGGAGGAGATGATTGTATAGTTTTTTCTCCTCCTTCCTTCTTTGTATTAATAGGAACATTCCTTGTCACATTGCCACCCAAGTGGAACTGTTTTCCTCAACTCATCTAGAGGTAGATCTTTTTGTAAGATGAAAACCAGGCCTTCTTTTTTTTCCCCCTAATTTCTACCTCTGTGTGCTCACCAAATAAAAAACAGACACACGCACAGCAAACTGAGAGGTTGCTAAGGAAACACACAATGTCCCACATTAACGCATAAGGATTAATCAGCAAGGGTTCAGTCATGTTGGGTGACTCTTATTTCATTCAGGACATTAAACCTAACTGTCTCATGGACTCAAAGAAATACTGCAGTGTTTAGTCTGAGTGTCAGTGCCCTGTGAGGTTGTGGTGCCTTCAATTATTCACAGAAAGAAAACATCCTCGGGATAAGATTTCCCCTGCAATGCAGATGTATGGGATTGACCATCATGCTACTGAGACACTGTAAGCTTGGTTAAAAAAAAATAAATAAAAAAAAAGGAGCGAAGGCTGTCAAACAGCTCTCTTCTCTGAGAGGTGCACTATTGATTTTTCTGGTTTTATTTTATTTATTGTCTTTTTTTTTTTTCCCTCGTGAAAATGGTGTCACCACCTACACAAGCCAAAGAAACAGAAAAGCCAGGGTGGATAATTCAACAGCCACACGCCCTCACAACAACAACAATAACTTGATGAAAGCAGAAACAAGTTGAATTCCTGGATATGTAGACAGACAGCTCTCCAGTGCAGCTCCTGTGCAGCACTTGTGTGTCTTGCTGACCTGTCCACCTTGCCCCTAAAGTGAGGTGTGTGTTTTTGTAGGTGGTCCTGGTGTGTGCTGCCCCAGGCCCGGTCATGGGTTTGTGCCCACCCAGTGCTGACAGATGGCAAAGGAGGTAACGCTGTAGACCTGCAGTGGCCCCGGGGCCACGGCGTTCACTCCCAGCGACAGATCATATCCATCATCTCAGCCTCACCGGGGGCCATTATGGAAACTGCCCTTCAACATCAAGGTGTACAGATAGAGTCCATGTGACTCGCTGATCCGGTCCACCTTGGCAGGGGTGAACACATGCATGCCAGTGTGTGTTGACGTGCGCTCACATGATCTGATGAATGTTTGCATTTTCTGATAGTTGACCGCAGAGGCTGTAGCAGGCAGATGATTAAGCCGGCTGAGGCACCGGGACACATTGTCTTCGTTTTGTGCTTTATCATCTGTTTGCTTGTTTTAAAGGTTTCTAAATTTGCCTACAGTTTGTCCCACTAAGTATGTTTGGATGACAAGAATGAAACCTACGCAGTGTGAATGTTGTCTCTGTTGTTTTATAAAGTGTTGGCTTGTGCGTGGAGGAGATACTGACACTGACAGCTTTACAGCATGTTTTATAGACCATACTGTTGTCTCTCAGGACATTTGTTGTTATGATTTGTAGAAACGGAAACTAGTCCTGGGCCAACTGTTGAACATAAGAATCAATTTGTCCTACAATGCATTGCTCCCACCTGCAAGATTCTGCGATCAGCTCATTTATACATTACATTCATGAGCGCCATCTCCGTGCCAGCTGCTCATTGAGCTGTGCCGAGCTCTCTCTCCGTTTTTATAAATAATTTCCTCAAAAGCTGGTAGTAGTAGTGTCAGGCACATACTGGCTTTGAAAGTGTTAGGCACATACTGCATTGAAAAAGTTCCTTTATTTTTGTTACACGCACTACGAGTCAAATTTTAAATTTTAGTTGTCACCAAAACAGAAATCATATGCTTGTTACATCCTCAGATCAAGCCCGTAATTTATCCCTTTGGTTGTAGGCAACAAATGCGCTGCATATGGTTGCAAAGAACACTGACTTGAGTGAAAAGCTATTTGCATCTATTTTGCTTTCTGTATCTTGAGACCCAGTGTGGTAACTGAGTTTAAAGTTACTGAGAGTCTTAGAACAAGATTGTACTGTACGCATATTAAGATGTCTGGTTCTTTTCAGGGAGCAGCCATCTTGATCCGATGTTCAGCACCAGCCTAAGTACTACAAAGGCGAGTAGGATAATATAAAGTAACATCATTACCAGATAGATTGAATTAAAGTAAAACAAATTCCAGGAATGAAAAAAAAGGCACGCCGGCAAATTAAGCCTGTTAGTTCATCAAACAAGTGGATACGAGAAAGACAGGAACAGAGAAATGGTCTTGGGAAAGGGATATAACTCGACCATCGAGTTCTAAGAGAGTGGTAACAATCTTCTCATCCAGTTCTCAATAAGAAAGTTACTCGGATTATTTCTCAAAAAATTTTAAACTCTTCATTTAAATCTGAATAAAATAAAATAGAAAACATTAGAAATGAAAACAGTTTGTATAATCAATTGAGAGTAGAACTAGTCACAAATTGCAGTCCTGAACTCTGGCATTAATGCTGCCACAGGGATAGACTGGTGATGAAAAAATCTGTTTTACTTGAGAGACTTCATAAATGGTACCCAATTTAGACTGTCCATTGTTTCGATTTTTTTTTTTTTTCATTATGATTTCCACCCTAAATTTTATTACAGCGTCTTTTTCTTTCCTCCCTGCTGAATTAGTTTATAGCGGTCGCACTCGGCCCTTTGTGAATGGCACATCCAGACCTGGAGGAGAGGAATCTGATTATGATGACGCTCTGTGGGAGCTGCAGGCGACCTGGTCTGCTGTTGTAGGGCAAAGCTGCTCTTCCTCTTTCCTCATGTCATGTTTTTGCAAACGTTACACATGGGAATTAGGCCAGAGTACATTCATCTCTGCAGTGATGGCATCTATATTAGGATGACAAATTTGTTCCTGTCACCTGATGAGGGACTGGGACTGCATGTCAAGATGCAGGTAAAGTCAGAAAGACAGTGATTTGTGGCCAAGCTGAGAATCTCTTCCTCTCCTGCTTTCTCCTCTCTCAAAACACACACAGTCACATGGTTAGATTTGTCATCTATTTTTAGATTTTGAGGGTAAGGAACAACAAAATGAAGAATTACACAGTCTCTTTGGATTGAACCGAACTATTTCCCCAAAATGACAAGTGCTTGTATGTTAGCATTTTGATAGAAAGCACTATGATTACAAGCCATTCTCTGGTAATTTTTATTTCTCCCTCACTCCCCAGCTTATCCTTAGTGTATGATATTCCTCCTGGGCAGTTCTCTGCTCTCAGGCCAGATTACTACCAAGGCGAGCTACAGACACGCACAGAGCTCCAGATTCGATTTCAGATAACGAAAATATCAGGGCATCCAGAGGGGAAAATGCTTCAATGCCGACAGATTTCATTTAACTGAGAAGTGTGAAAGCAAGGATAAGGGGGAGGGACGAAGTCGACCATGTAATATACTTCTATGGAGCAGTGTTTATGCATCAGCAAGAGAGAGAAGAAATGAGAGAACAAGAGGGGGGAGCGTAGGAGGTAGATGGAGGCAGATAGTGTCTTATGAATTTCATATTAAGATTTTATCATTTAGAGCATGTAGCTAACAGAAGGCATCCAGCCTTCTCCTCTGTAATCTACTAGAAGCTATATGCTACATGGCAGCTGCTCAGTGTGCACTCTCTCTGCACTGTGAGGTGACTACAGGCACTCGTCCATATTGTGTGCACATTATTTATGTGTCCGCAGTAATAAATAATAAGCACCAAGCGTAATTAGAAATCAAAATATCAACAGCTTATCATACGGTGCACAGAGTGTCTCGAGTCTTGAGTTGTATGAGAGGACAAATCGGGCGCCAGTCACACATGATTCGCTCTGAGTCAGTGATTGACATGATGACAGCGTGACGCAGGCGCTGAATGGGAAATGGACTTTGTGTTTCCTCCCACGCAGCCAGACAACTTTCCCTGTTACCTTGGTGCCTGAGCCGTATCAAACGCCACACACAAGTGTTGCATTTGCAATGGGGCCGTGCGGGTGCCTGTTCCTGGAAAAGTTGAACGGAAAAGGTCCTGGAAAAGGTCCTGAGGAACATCTACGAACTGGCGCAGCAGTGCCTTGAAGCAGCCACATTAAAAGGAGTCCTCACACAGCAGTGTTCCCTCCCTGAGAGGGAACGTGTTTAACGAGGGCATAGGCATGTGTACATCTTGAAGCGGCTCTGTAATTACCTCATATTCACATCTTCTGGTACTGTACGCCGTTACACTCCTACATTAGCCCCTACCTGTCCCTTTGTATCACTCTCTTAAATGCAGCCTTTCATTTTACACAGCAGAAGCTTTTCTGGACCTGTGCACCAAACTAGCAGTTGACCTGTCACTGCTCACTCATTCCTGTGGCTTATTGTTTTGTTTTGTTTTTTAGACTCTAAACCTTCTTTTTTACTGCATTTGTTTCCCAGACTTTGCTTCCACAGTAAGAAATTCATCAACACAGTCCAACAGCCTTCGCACACCTCAACAGTAATGAAATCCATTGCTCTTTTGCAGACATACACCCTCACAAAAAACTGATTCTGTACAGATTGGATCCTCTGGACTGTTGATGTGTAACAGAAATAATCAAACAAGATATTTTCTATAATCTCTGTTCCTTCTGAATGCAATTTAGTCCTAATTTTGAATTGAATTTATGGCTGAGGCAATAATACAAATGCCCTTACCAGTCAGCTTGGGCGTGTGTGCGTTTTTTTTTTATTTTTTTTATTTTTTCTGTGCGAAACTGTGCTTGTATGCTTCCACACTGCGCACTGTGGGTGTACCAGGTGTGTGAAGCTGCCTCCCAGCACCTTGTTAGACTGTCTGGGGTGCAGTGCCTTAAGCCTCAAGGAAGATGTATGGCAAGACAGGAACATGTGGGTACCAGGGGAGGAGATGGATAGCCTCTGACCATTCTTTTTTTAATGACACTCTGATACTGAGCCCGAGGTCCAGTTGCAGCAACAGCTGCTTCGCTTTAAATAAAGCAAAGCCTTTCTCCCAAAAGGGACAGTGTCTCATAGCTTAGCAAGTGAAAACAGCTGTCCACCATGGCCAGTTTTTATGTTATGGCATACACAAGCAGTCAAAACAGAAAGAAGCGGATGCCAATTATTCAGAGTTAATTGCCTTTTAGCTTTTTTTCAGGAATTCTCTGAAGAATCACACTACCTGCTGAACACAGTCAGTGGCCTGCTCATATTCAGAATGATATAATGAATAATACAGTGCTGACAGCTCTGAACAATAAAAAATGTAATGTGACCTCATGTTTCCTTAAATTGAAGTTGCTGTGTGAATTGTGTGGTGACCAGATGACTCGAGTTTCTAATCTGCTGTTTGAATAGCAGAGCTTTGCTGTTATGACAGGACTGCATTTTGTACATTTTGTGAACACACAGTGCAGGAACCATCTGTGCTCAGTGAAATACTCATATTACCGTTGACAACTCTGCAGTAACATCTCAACCATTCTTTTCCTGGGAAAAAAAAATAATGAAGCACCTGGTCTTGTTTATTGCTCTTTTGCATATATTTTTGGTTTGTTTATTGACTGATGTTTTCTGGCAGTGCCTGTTTTTGAAGATTTGTTGATCCATTTGCTGAGAAATGCTGAATCTGAATTAAATTATCTTCAGTGAGGACACAGAAGAGAACATCTCCATTTGGTTGTTCCCCATTGTTCATTACTCTACTTGACAGTCTCAGTGCCAATCTGTTCTGTCACCACGAAGCCTTGTGTCAGAGCTTTTTCTTTTTATTGTTAAAAAGCCCAGAGAATCAAGATATATTGAACATGGTAAGTTTTGAACATTATATATATATATACATACATATAT
>JBBMJY010000003.1:14373394-14389803 GCA_037833715.1 Toxotes lorentzi
TTGTTTGTTTTGAATCTATTTTTTAAAAGAAATAACATAAAATATTGATTTAAACCTCTGCTCCTCTATCATTTGTTTTCCAGTCTCTGTTTTTTTTTTTTTTCTTTTAAGTTTTCATGGCTGGTTGTCCTCTAAATGTCAGAGGTGTTTGGTGATGGCTCTTAACAATCCCTTGAAGGTCTATGCAAAGCCACACATTGCAGCACAAATTGAGCATGCGAGTTGACAATTGTGCTGTGAACTTTAGCCTCCACTGTTCCTCAATAATCAGATCTCATTTCTGTAAGTATGGTGTTGCCTGGAAAGCAGTGTAGCAGCTGCTGCAGCGCCTGGCAGCGTGTGACCGTGTTGACAGATAAATCCAGCATCCAAAGAGAGTAGCTGTCTGGATTCACATCTCATCTGCCCTGCTCTCCTTAACCTAACCCTCTGGAAACACCACTATTCTATATCTTACCCCACTGATGCAAGCTTATTAGTATTTCATGCTCTCACCACTCCACTGTGTGCCTCTCTCTTTTCAGACAACCGACGACTTGCTGGTGGCTTCAGCCGAGTGTCCGAGTGATGATGAGGACATTGATCCCTGTGAGCCGAGCTCAGGTGGGTTAGGTTAGTCATCTCTTTTTATTCTACTTCTCTCTGGGTGTGTCAGTGTGTCTCTGTGTGTCATAGTCCACCCCCACCTAGGCTAACACACAGTGTTTAAACGAGCAGATTGGAGTTTTAGTTGAGGCTCAAACACTTCTCAGAGGCAGAGCTGCTCTTCTTTTGGCTACCACTGACTGTAAGATACAGCAGGCTTCAGGCTCTCTATTAGGTCTGTCTGGAAAGCTTCCCCTCTGCCAGGGTACATTTTCACTGGTTCTTATATTTCAGTGGCCAGGAACGTTAAATATAAATGCATTAAAAATAAAAAAAAAGAAATGTTGCATTCATTTAGGACTATAATATTCAGTCTTTTAAGCCAACTAGCTTATCTGGAAATTATTTTGGGAAATACGCTTTTTCACTTTCTTGCTACAAGTCAAATAAGTACAATACAACTTTCATATCTTTCTGCAACATAAGAAGCTTTAACGAGCAGCTAGTTAGCTGAGCCTAACATGAACATGGGACACAGCTAGCTTGGATCGGTACAAAGGTAATATCACGTGCTTACCAGTACTTGTAAAGCTCACTAATTATCATGTTATTTACTTTGTTTAATCCACACGAAAGCTGAGTGTAAATACAACAATTTGGGGTTTTTTTTTCCGGGCTAAGTGCAAAGGTTTCCCTATTTACAGGCTTTACACTAAGCTAAGCTAACTGGTTGCTGATTCTAGCTAGCTAGCGAGAAAGCACGTTTCTCAAAGCTATTTCTTTAACGTGACAAAAGCTTCCAGCTATCCCAAAAGTCTGAGAGCTGTGGTGAGGCTCCCACCTCACAGCTCCGTTTCCGAGAGCTGCATGCATAACTGAAACTCCACACTGCTTGAGGTGTTCTGTGTTAGAGCGGTTGTTATTAACGTGTTTTAATTGTGCACCTATTTATCATCATCGGTTCAAGGCATTTGTTAATTTGTTAAGGGCGTTTTGAGAAAGACAGCACAGCGTACAGTTGTAATTATCAGACCCACATGACTCCGACATGTGATATCAAGGAGGGTAAACCCAGAGAGGAGTGTGTGAAGGCTGATGTTTACGCATGTGTGTAGAGGGTCCCCACTGTTGTTAATTAAGTTCTACAGCGAGCGGTGGGAGTTCATCTTGTTGTTTCTCATGTAATATTATTCACGATAGCTGCACGTAACAGCCCGTGGAGTTTATGATTGTGGCACATTTCAGGTGTTTCTCCTCAAAAAACAAAACAAACAAACCGGTTTTGGCCTTTAAGTTGTAACCGCGAACGAAACGAAGCCCCCAAAGTGTTTGAAAATACCGCTGTTTTTAACAGCTGTACTCTGACAAATTGGCATTGTAAATGTGTTTGTTCCCTGCAGTGCCGGCAAACTTTTAATCTCTTACCTTGCCACACATGGTAGGCAATTAAGTCTAACCCTAGTGCCCTATGCCTATGAATAGAGGGATTTTCAAATGCATTCTGAAGTGATGAGAAACACAGAGAACAATTAAGTTCAGACCTAAGGCCCCCCACTCCATCTAGATGTGCTATCGATCAGTATGTGGTCATAAAACCTCCACTAAATTAATGTCTGCCCCACAGCAAAGACTATCAACTTTCTAGTCTGTCTCTCTTCCTGTTCCTCTGGCCTTCCACTTGCAAGATTAGCTTTTGCTACAGTTACTTTCTTCCTATAACTCTCATACTGCACATTAAAGTGATATTCCCATTGGGCAGCATCACAAAAGGTACTTCCAATGTACATCTGCTACCTCTGTCAAATACCATACACAGCAGACTGGTGTGCCTACTGATTCACACCAGCAGCTTGCATTATGATATTTTTTGACAAGGGCATCTGCCAAAACATCAGTCGTGAACTGTGTGATGCTCAGGGACGCACACTCCCAGAGCAGAGTATCCCTCTCCTTCTGTGATCACTGAAGGGGATTTGACACCAGAGCTGCGGGCTCCCAGGGTGGCAGCTGTCTAACACCGTATCCTGATTAATATCTACATTCAGAACGATTCACACGCTCTGCCAAGCACTCGCCACATCTCAGATGGTGTTGCTGTGCATGAAGAACTGGATCCACTGTTGCCCATAAAGGACTACTTTCTCATATTACTGTGCAGCAAGCTCCTTTTAATGACACTAATAATATATCATTTTTCATGCAACACCTTGACAGTCTGCCAACTCAAACACATAGACCAGACGTGTACACCTTTGATATCTCTCTCTTTCACTCGCTCTTGCGCCCAGGCTTCACAGCACATGTATACAGAAGGATAATGTTGGTGCATAAGTGATCCCAAGAGGTGAGCTTTGAAACAGACTATTATGTTAGCTATCTATGGCCCAAGGTCAGCTCTAGATCATCCCGTATATCACTGGAGTCTCGTCCCACAGCAGTCCCTATCAGCCGTTGAGTGACATCAATCGGGTAAATTTATTTATTGCCATGCTTTGTTTCTCTTACCTCCGGAAACCATGGAAAGCCAGCGGTACCAGCAGAGCTTATCACCCGGCAGGACTCAGATTAGATCATACTGCAGCAAATTGAATCCACCCCCCTGGTTCAGGAAACCACAAAGGAATACATAGGCCCATGATGCTGCAACACATCTGATCTGTAATAGGAGGCTGTTTCAGGGAGTGTGCATGTACACACTGTGTCAACGATTACAGGCGGACACATTAATGCACCTATGTGTGCAATGCCCATTGGGAAAAGCAAAATAAAATGTAACAGAAGATATGCAAAGATTTTGTGAAAGTAACAAAAAAGCCTTTAAGGGGTGTTTTGGGTGGGGAGAAAGACTTTGTAAAGTTGGAAACTTAGATGAAAAAACCCCCGCAAAAAAAAAAAAAAAAAAAAAAAAAAAAGATTGCTCATTTAAAGGCCAGTATGAAGTGTTGGCCAATCATCTGGATAAAATATAGCTGTAGTCTCGGTTGTACGAAAATAGCCTGGTGAACAGTCTATCGAGATGCCGCCTGGTGCTGATTTTCAAGTACCAACCTCAGGTTTCGTGGTGAAAGTTAATGGAACAGGTTGTTGCGGAGCTGCATGGGGTCAGATGGAACGGATGTCTCTTGCCTACCTGCTTCATTTCATGGGCGTCATGCAGGCCGTTGATGGAGGGCAGCTGCTGCACGGTGACCCATATCCAAGGTTACATCCGGCAACTGCCTTTGTTCCTCATCATTTGGTTTTTTCCCTCTGAGCGCTCTTGCCTCGGCTGCTAGTCCTCCATATTTGTTCAAATGAGTCAAATTGTAGTCAGGAACCCAGACTGAGTCTTGCATCCTTTACCCATAACACATTTTGGTTGAAAGTTTGAAAAACAAATACATAATGAGAATTTAAAATTGTAATTGTAATGTTTATTTGTACATGCACAATATAATATGTAGTGTATTTATATGTCATATGTCATATAGAGCATTAGGCTTTTGGTCCAAGTATTTTACTTATTGTAGTTTCTCCCTTAAGTTTTTGTAGAGCAAACCCCATACATTGTGCATCATGCTGGGAAAAATTAAGGAAAGCATAAGGAAGCGTTTCTTGTTGTTGTTTTCAGAATACACACCGATTCTCCTCTGAACTTACAGTTCTCTGATCTCAGCTTCTTGTGTTTTTCTCGTAGCACAGATTTCACAGAAGTAGAGTGATCTATCCTAACATAACATCAGTTTGTCTTTTATATGTTTACCACTTTACCTTTTCCACCCATTCCGCCATCATTAACCCATAAGAACCCAGACCCATTTTTCCTTAAAGGAAAATGATGTGGTACATATCTTAGACCAAGTGGACCACACAGAACACATTTCTGATGTTTTTTTCAGAATAATTAGTATATGTCGCTTAGGGAGTTAAGGTCAGACATAAAGCTTTATAAGGAAGAGACTGGGGCGTTCAAAGTGCAAGTGTAATGTGATTTATGTGAAAAAAGTGGGCCTCTTGTCAATTATATGTTCACGCCAGCAGCCTCAGTGAGAGTTTAGCTTCTACATTTCACAAATAATCTCTTAGTGCCTTTATTCTCAGCTCCAGTAGCCCTTCACTGTGGATTGCCCATAGGCAGGTTAAGGTTAATCATCTCTAGTTTTCACTTCTCTCTATGCTCTCTCATCTTTTTCTGTCCCGGAGCATTCTGCAGTGACATTAGCAGCTACTAATGTGTTTGACATTTGTTTTAATAGATTTAATTTATGGGTGGGGAAACAATACATAGAGTAAACCAATAAATCAAACGGCAAATGAATACTCTCTTTAACCCGATGGCAATGACTAGAATGCACCCAGCCAGGAGGAAAAAAATTGAGTAAATTATTGTTTTAAAAGGAGCTGTGAGATTAATGAAACATTAAGAGCACTGCGCTGGCTTAAGAGGTCACTGACCACATTTAATAGGTTATTCAATCATACCCAGCTGGAACTCTGTGTGTGTTCATTCCTTCCTTCACTGAACACAGTGGCATGCACCTTGCATGCCAACAGACTGCCACTAGCAGAGGCGGTTTAACAAATGAAAAACCCCTGTGAAGACTGGAT
The DNA here is from genome assembly GCA_037833715.1 of Toxotes lorentzi. Taxonomy (NCBI): domain Eukaryota; kingdom Metazoa; phylum Chordata; class Actinopteri; family Toxotidae; genus Toxotes; species Toxotes lorentzi. Next base: position 14,378,567 of record JBBMJY010000003.1, read on the forward strand.
GCCCATTGAATGTGATCAGAGCTCATGCTCATCAAAACGCACTGATGACCTTCAAGTGTCATGCTAAACATATTGCTGTGGCTACTGCATAGTTTGCCAATTTATGCCACCAGTCTTATGGAATTTTTTGCCATTTTTGTTTTTCCGCCCTCTTTCAGTGAGGATTATGCCATCCAAGTCTTCTTTCTACATCCTATTCTAAATGAAGTTTCTGAGTGAAAACAGGATTTCACACTCACTGTCAGTCTTTCTCTTTGCTGATCCTACCATATTTGTATTTTCAATTATTTTTATTTTTCTACCACACATCTTTTGGGTTGTGCTGACATTGATGCTAACACAATGTGTCTGTTTATAAGTCTAAGTAGGGCATGAAAGGCTTTGCTTAGCCGAGAAAAGAAAAGAAGCCCAGCCAAAGGTCTGTTATGATAACAGTATAAGCAAGTTAGGGCTTTGAAATATTACCCAGCAATTCACAGCTCACCAATCAATCAATCAATCAATCAGACACTTTCTAAAGACAAAACTGGCTTCTCCATCTAGCAACAGTATGAAAGTCCTCTCATCAGTGCACTTTCTGATGTCTAATATTTATCATATCATTTTGCCCATTATGTTGTTGTGTGGACAAGAACTAGTCTCCAGTAAAAGAAAAACAAGAGCTTTTTACAAAATGAAAGAATTACTGTGTATTTTGTGTGACCTTGTCGACACAGTTGAAAGACACTGTGTATCTATAGGCCCCTCTGTAAATATCACAAATATAGAACATGTAACCTGACCCTTTGGGAATCTAATCAAGAGATGAACTCCAGACTTGTGGCGTTCACACCGAGTAAGCTTAGCCCTCTTCTTTCATCTCGCCTCTTTTAGTGGAACCCCTCTGGGCAAAGGGCTTAAACTGCACCATACCTTTCACTGGGATAAATCAAACACTTTTTAATAATTCTCACTTGGACCTCATTTCATGCTCACTCAGCTCTCTGTTCATCATCCACCATCAGCATGAGCGGAGCCACTTCAGAGTCACACATGCATGCTGTCATCAGGCATACTGCCAGCATGTCACAAGTACAGGATGGCTTGCATCACTTCTTGAGGACACTCAGATAATTAAAGAGGGAAGAGGGATTTAATAAGTGTTTCGGCTCTGCGGCAGTTGATACAGTGACCTGTCTGCAGACTGATCCCCAACTATATGACGGCTCTGACAGCATGTGATTATGGCTGGATATGTGCAGTAAGAAGATGGTATAACACTAATCTGGCTGAATAACAGCAATGTGTCACCGAGTATGCCAACTAAGCCTGGGTCGCTCTGAAGGCATCCCGCAGCCACACCTCCTTAAACTCCCAAAGATGCACGATGCACTGCTCATGTTTATCAGCTGCTGCAGGTTGCAGGGGCATCTCACACAGAGTCTCCCGTTAGGGCCTTCTCACTAAAAATAATGATAGATAAACTCAGCATTACCAGCGTATCCATTTCCCAAAAAGCACTTTCCATGTTTAGTCTGAAAAACTCTCGACCCATTACCATCACCAGTTAATGAAAGGTCAAGCCCACTCTGTCCTTTCAATATATCCTAAGTAGTCCTGGTTGCTCCATTACCTCTCAACAAGCCTCATGCACACCTGAAGTAACCCCCTGGCTCCACTCTCCGTGTTTTCCTTCATCCATGGCCCCTGTCAACCTGCTCACCCTGTAACAAATTACCAAACAAATGAACCTTCTCGCTGGAGACAAATGAGGAAAAATAGTCTTTGAAGAGGACCATTTATTCAAATCCCGCCTGACAGAGTGGAATCTCTGATCCCATTCCTCTCCTTGAGAGCACATGGCAAAAAAGAAGTCAGGCAAAGAGAAGGGGAAGCACATCAGGCATTGCACAGGCTTTCAAATGACAAGTTCTATTGCGACAAAGTTAATATCTCCGAGAGGCCATCTCATGTATCCATAGTAAATCCAGTTGGAATTAAGAGAAAAAACGCTATCAAATAAACCCTGGAGTAACCAGAATATCAAAGCCAAACCGACCTCAGCGTGACATGTTTTTGCGCTCTTCACTGACTGTCTCTTTCGTATAGAAAGTGAAATGGCTAGCTGGGCTATTTCATTTTCTTCACTAACTATTTATGGATCGGGGTCATATATAAGATCATCCACTGTATGCTTCTTTTCGTTCGTTTTCGTTGTGCACCTGTTCCGGAGGAATCTCAGCAAGGCCCGGTGAATGCAAATGATTTGTGACTAAATGACTGAAACATTAACTGTTGTCCTTGTGAATAAAACAGCAAGGACTTTATGATGGTCTGGATGTGATACTGTAATTTAAGTCTCGCGGTGGGATGAGACAGAAAGGAGAAAGTTATTCTGGCTGCTTTTACACAACTGCAATCTTTCAAAAGTTAACCCCCCCCTGAGTTTACCTCTATCGCTTCACAAGTGCACCCCTGCTATGCTGCCATGAAGCTAGGCGCCACTTTAAGGTCATTTTCCCCATGTCTAATTTTACCGTTGGGTACGCTCGAGTAGAGCGCATAAGAGCAGCCATCATTTTAAACACTTGTTTCAGGCGCTATTTCTCTCTCAGTTTATGTGCCTTCATTCTGAGGTGATGGAGTGCTAATGAACAGACAGGCAGATGCATTTTGACTCAGGTCTTATGAGGCCTTCTCGAAGGCCTCGCATCTGCCATTTAACTTTGCCCGAGCCCATCTTAAGGGACAGCAGGGTACACAGCCAGGCTCGTGTGTAACAATTGAGCCACATCATCAAGCGTATCAGGTAATCTAAGGGACTAGGGACGATCCGTGCCTGCTATTAGGGGACTGTTTCATAGACACTGCTGAGACTAAATGCAAACTTATGAGTTGTAATGAATGCTAATCTTTCTGGACAAAACATGGCTGTGTCAGCACTGTGCTAAATGCAGTGTTAATCCTTTAAGTAGTGGTCACGACTCAGCTTTCTTTGTTGAGATATTAAATTGGATTTTGCAGGAAAAGGGTGGAAGTTTTGCTGGAAGTTTTTTGTGGGAAAGTGAAGGAAGGAATCTCAAAGTCTACTTGTTTGGTTTTTTTTTTTTTTTTTTTTTTTACTTTTCCTGTAATAGGAAAAAAAAAAAAAACGTGGTCAGTTGATTGAGGGTTTCCCAAGTATCTGTGTGAACAGAGGCTATGGGGAGCCAATCAACAGATCCAGGCAAGAGGAAGTAACGAAGCCCATAGCTGGAGGTGTTAGATCACTGAAGGAAGAACAGCACACCATGGTACTGTTATCACATGACTCACCCCTGATACAGCAGACTGAGGCTGCCTGCCTCCAGAACTCTTCCAACTCTGTCACCTCGCTGTAGGAGCCACCTGAGGTCTCATATACAACCCTCAAGTGCCACATCCAGAGCTCCCTCCTCCATCAACCTGCTATGTTATCTACACTTTCAACTTTTTGACCCCAAACAAAGGATAGATAGCAAATATGAAAGTAACTCACCGTAAATGCCCACACAGTGGCTTGCTCGGGAAGAGCCATGTCAACCAGTGGCTTTTGCCCACAAGGCGAGAGCATTCTTCACACCTGTCTGCAAGGATAAGTGGGCTTGTCACAAGCAGAGCTAATCTGTTGCAACGCTCAGTCACACTCAATCCCCCAGTGGTACTCTGCTCTTGTCCTTGAATGTCTGCTGGCATTGGAAGCATACATGGGCCGCTGATCAGTCTAACCATAGTGGAAAACATGTCAATGAACGGCTGCAGCATCTCCTCTCCTGGCAGACAGCTTAGAGAACTTTTGCCCTTTGCAGTTTACTCTTTTTCATGCCCTTTAGTCTGGCATGAACGAGATCTACCTAAAGTGGACACGTGTGCCATCTGTGTGGGTCATTAGCTAATATTATGCTGTTGGAATCGATGTTTGTCTGAACATTACGCTGTCACTCAAGGAGAGAAATGAATGCAATCCAAAAAAAAGTGCTTTATCTCTAAAACCATCAACGCCGAGTGAGACACAAGAGAGGGAACAATGAGGAGAGCCATCAGAGGCATAGGGAGTGCTGTATTATAACTTGGACAGCATTCAGAATACGAAGTGGGCGTGCTGATGTGCATTTACTCCCTTATTCATTGGTGGAAATGATACCCCAAAGTGCAGCATGCTCTCAGTGTTTTGGAACATTTAAAGTTATTTATTGCGTAAACACTGGATAATAACGATAGAAAAGAATAACTATATTATTGTAAAACAGACCAAAGAGGGGAGGGGAGGTGGGGAGGGAGGGGTAATGTTTGTATAATGCCTGTGGTAAGTTGTATCGCTGCAGCAACGAATCATGCGTACTTTGCATTTTTGTTGAGCATTTTCAAATTACATTTCCAGATGCATTTTTGGTCTCGTACTAAAAATACATTCTTCCTCTCTAGACAGGCATTGGTTTCCATTCATTTCCCATATGACATGAAAATTTAATGGCAACTGAAGTAGTGAAACCATAGTAAACAGCAAAAATCAAATCTGCATTTTACTTTGCCAAGGAAGCGTTTTCTTTGCAGACTACAAAGTAATACAAACTTTCCATACAGCATTTTCAAGCAATGATAATGTAACACTGACAAAAATCTGCAGTGGTATTAATGTTCACTGCGACTGAGTTATTCAGTGTAAGAGGGTTTTAAGAGTCTGCTAATAATATCATATTCTAAATAAATAACTGGAAACTAATGGACATTTGGAAATGGCATTTTTTTTAAAAAAAAAGGTTAGCTGTAGTGTGAAGTACATGGGATTCATGGTGAATTGAAAAAAACCAATGGCACTGTCCTTTAAACTGGAATTGTAGTGGCTGGTTATATTCTCTGTAATCTGAAGGACAGGTGCACCTTCACACATTCACTGAACAATGCCAGAGAACTCTCTCGAGTTTATTTTGTGCTTGTTCGACATTGAGAAATTGCCACAAAAGTAGTATGTAGGATGGGATGTGCAGTATCATCTTATTAATTCTTCCTGTCCGTCATGGATCAGAAAGAAACAACCTTTTTGTATAATGAGAACAAGAACTTCCGTCTGTGCTCACGCTCAGAAGAGTTAGTCTGTCATAAAATAACGGTGTGACAAGATGAGACAAGGTGATTATGATGAACTTCAGTAGCAGCAAAATGTTGTTTTCCATGTCTTTTCCTTTTGATATAAGATAGTATAGAGAGTTGTTCTGTACTGCCGTTACTGGGTTCCAGCTTAGGAGGAGAGTGTGTGGAAATGTTACTGACCAAGATCAAAGGATTGAATAATGAAGAGACAATGTCTGGTTTCTGTTTTAGAGTGAAATCTCTCTTTAAAACTGGTTTGATATCAAAGCTGAAGAATGCATTTATTTTCTAAAACCAAAATGCTCTTGAAAAAGGAAGTGAAAGAAGTGGGACAGCAAAATGGGACATGAGGGACGGCACACATGGAATGAATTTCAATAAATGTCAAACACCCGTTTTACTGAGAAAAAAAAAAAAACGTTGACACCTGTCATTGTAAGTTTAAAATCAAATCAAAAAATAATAATAATAACCTTGCATCACACAAAGTGAGCATCCTCTAACAGACAGCTCAAATTTTTTTCATCAGTTACAAGCAGAATTAAGTTGTAATTGTGCAGCACCAGTCAAAAATCTGTACATGCTTAATGATATGCTTTTGATTGATAACTTTTTCAAAATGATTATTTTATAGATAAATAAAATAATTTGAGCTGAGCTGTCACTGACAGCCATTGTAACAGGAGTTTGCACTACTGTTCACTGCTAGGCATGTCCAGATGTTTGACCAGCACAAACATGTTTGTTTTTTTTTGTCATGTTTTTAGCAAAAAATACTGTAAAAAGTTGCAGTGCGACAACTTTAGACCGAAAGATCTATGAGTAACACCCGGCAAATTTATAAAATTAGACAAATGTCCATGGCACTTTGTATTTGTTCCTCCAAATTTTATCTTCTTCTTCTTCTTCAGATTTAATGGCAGATCAGGCACCATTTGTCACATTACTGCCACCCACAGTAAACAATCATTCAGTAAAATGGATCTGGCTCTCTCCATCATTGTTGGTGGGTTAGTTTTTGGAAGGTGCATCCCAGTGATTTGTTGTTGCACGCACTGCTGTTCCTCCACTTAGAAATCACAAATTTTACATTGGAGCGAACCAAGACCAAACGTTAGAATGGGAAAAGGCACGTGTGGTGTAAGATTGTGAGATCTGTGTTAATTGTGTGAGTGAGTTGGCAGCACTGTGCACATTAGGAGCAACAGAATTGCTTCTCTTTAAGCTAATATAGAAGTCTTGCTAGCTTATACTTTGAAGCGCAGTAAAACAGGATTTAAAAATGTTACTTAATATTAAACACAAATCAACTGTCCAGTCAACAAGGAGGAAGTTATTCAGACCTACATCTCAGCACATCTATTTAGGTTTCTGTCGTTACTGTTAGTTTGTCTAGTGTAAATGCAAAGCTCACCGTCGTCACGTCAACATAACTATGATCTGGACCCAGCTGTAAATCCCTCAACTATTTTGTGCCCCAATCCATTGGAACCAGAGTGCTTTCATTTCCAAATGTTAGTATTGAGTGTTTGGATTTCATAAATGCAACAAAGAGAGCTTAAGCAGAAATGATGACTGCTACAAAAAACACACAGAGAGATGTGCCAGGAGGACTGAATAATATCAGGGGGCTGATGTGTTTTCAGAATATGCTCCATTGAATGGCACCATTTCAGAACAGAAGTGGGGACAGCCTTTGGCAAAATCTGCTGAGTCAATTGAAGAATTGTTTCTTCCTGAAAGATTTATTTTCAGAGACTGTGTAATACAGTCAGGCTCCTCAGATATATAGTGAATGTTGGAAATGTGGTCCGCTCATTCATGACTGTGCTGTTAAACATGTAATGAGCAGTGAGCTTTTAACTGTGCTTCTCTGTGAATCATTAACACATTAGTCATCTTGTCAGCCTTGCTTCTGAATTCAGCAAATCTCTGTCATACAGCATGTCACCTTTTTCGCTCTCTGAAATATGAACAATTACAGTTCAGTGAATTTCATCAGAATAATAATGTTCTGCAGGAATTATAATGCTGATAGGCAGTAGATTAGGCAGATAAAATGGCATTTACTTAAGGCAAAGTCTAAAAAAAAAAAGTCCAGCTCCTACATTTATTGAAAGTCTTAATAGATATTTGGGTTTCTTCAGGGTGCTGCGTGAATGACTACTTGGCATTTCAAAATAATTTCTACAGCAATTTTGGATTTTTGTGACTGTCAAAGGATGTAAAGTATAATCTTTAAGAGTTTTATAAGAAAATCCACATGGAGGTTTTGTGTCTTATTTAACTGAGAGGGTCATTTTTGACAGTTTTAGCTGCTATTTAATGGAATTGTTAAATGCTTTAAGTTTCACAGAAAGAGTAAGACAGGGACTCTCTCATCCTCATCATTGTACACCATTTCAATTAGGATCATTAATGATAGACCTTGCTGGTTTTTGTCTCATCTCATTGTGAAATTGCATGCTTTTCAAAGCCAATCCTATCAGCCAATAGCTGCTTTTTTTTTCTTTTTTCTTTTTTTTTTTTTTTGCCCCGGCAACCTTGAGGCATGATGCCTCTACTATCATTCAACTTTAAGCTGTGATATTGATCTACACATGCAGCTAGAAGAACTGCATTTATTCACTGTCTAGTGAATAAATCTAGTTATACTAATAATGATAAAATGTAGAAGATTGAATTTAGTACATTTGTGGTAACCATATCTCTGTCTCCCTTGCAGCCAATCCCACTGGTTCCGGACCAAAGGGTTATCCAGGCACACCGGACGTCTTTAGGGAGTCCAGCAGCACAACAGGCATGGTGGTTGGCATTGTAGCAGCAGCAGCGCTGTGTATTCTCATCCTCCTTTACGCCATGTACAAATACCGGAACAGAGACGAAGGTTCATACCATGTAGACGAGAGTCGCAACTACATCAGCAACTCGGCACAGTCCAACGGCACAGTAGTCAAAGAGAAACCAGTCAACACTGCAAAGACCTCAAGCAAGAACAAGAAGAACAAGGACAAGGAGTACTACGTGTGATTGTCAAACCTTTGGTCTTTGCAGGACCAACTTAAACATTTATCAAAAAGACAAATCAGGACATCAACATGTGTACAGTATAATAACAAAGATGAACATTATTTAGTCATTTTTCCTAAAAGACAACGCTCTGAAAAGCAAAAATGAAAAAATAACTTTGTTTAGACTCAAGCACTGGTGATCGAAAAGATATACAGTCCAGAAAGAGACTGATGGGAAAAATGGCTCTGGCAACCAGTTGAAAATGAACTGAATACATATCTAACATGTCAACCAAACAACATTAACCCATCCGTGACTTGTTTCCTTGGCCAGGATAATGTGATCTAACTCCCTTGTTTCTGGTAAACAGAGGAACACAGATGCACTTTGCAAAGAGGGGTCCAGCATTACAAACTTAATGTTTTCATTTACATTGCCTGTGTTTGTGTTGTTGAAACTTTTTCTAGAGAAAATGACACAATGCATAAATAAATACATTCATAAGTACGCCAAATATTTACTGTGGAGGAAGAGAAAAAAAAATATCAGGTGACAGTGAATTCAGCGAGGAAAAAAAAATAAATCCCTGATGGATGTCTGTGGAATCAGCCAAAGTACTCACCGAAGAGAAGAGGCAGTGATGGCCGGCAAAGACTGACACCTGGCTGACTGAGCTGCCTCAGTGCAAAGATGAGAATGGATGGCAGTTTCTCCTGAAAGACTACGATTTAAAAGAAGAATATGTCCATTGTGCCAGTAAGAAATCTGGAGGCCTTCGTTTTCACATCATGTGAACTCAAAGGAGAAAGTCTCCTCAGAGCGCTGAGGATGTCTCAAAAGTGATCATTCGGGAGCCATGCACGCAAAATTATCTTATTACAGTACATATGTTTATATACAGTACAACCACATCTATATGTGCTTTCTGGACTGTGACAAAGTGGTGTTTTATAGCCTGTTGTATAGATGATGCAAACTATAACTGCTCCTCAACCATTTTGGAATAAAACAAAAAAAAATGGACAAAAAGAAGACATAAGTGTTATTAAGTGTTGCTAGACATAGAAGATTTTATGAAGACATCTGCATTTTTTTTTCAGTTGGATAATTATTTGATTCTCCCCTGTTTTTACATGTGTTCCTATATAGTTTTTATACAAATGCCAACCAGAGATAGATGATCCCAGACCAGTAGTAGCCGAACTGTTCCCAAAAACTGCACAGGCCATTGATAGTGGAGAGGCGTGGCATGACAACTTGTGTGGCATCTTTTAAGGATACTGGTAGAATCACTGCCTTCCTCCTCAATCCTGACTTAAATAAGTGAGAATGAAGACCAAGAATATGAGTGATGATGATGATGATGATGATGATGATGATGATGATGATGATGATGATGATGATGGATGATGATGATGATGGATGATGATAATAATTAAGATAAATTAACTTGCTGTGTGTGTTTCCAAGTGGTATTATAAGATTGTCCAATGTGTGCTTGGGCTGATGCAAAACCCGAGGAGAATAGCTCAAATACGTCTCCATTTCAGCTGTTCTGTGTTTGTTCTGTCATTCTGTCCGTCAGTTCTGCTTTCCAGAGACCTGTACTTGGAATGAGTATGAGGAAAATGACCATGAACTATAAATGATGATTATAAATTCTCTTTGTTCGCTCCTCTTTCATTTCCTCGAGTGTTTTTTTTTATGTTCAACTGTAACTCCCTCTGTACTCCTCGTAAAAATTGATTATAAAAACTAGTTTTGAAAAATCAAATGAATAAAATATTACTTAAGTGAACTTAAACCAGTCTACTGACAAAATGTATCAGAGCAACATGCAGGTTTTATATGATTTTCATTTGTCATCACGCGGGCACTCGTTTCATTAAAAGAGTACTGACAGCGTTGCACTTCAGTAACATTATCTGACTCATGATGGAAAGTTTAAAGTAGCAGTAGTGCTTCCCCAAGACTTGCAAACAGACTTTCATGTGTAAAATAGGTGGAGTTATGCTGGCTCTTAGTGTAACATTTAACTATTGCATCAATTCATGCATTATTATGATTTGTTAAAAACAAAAACAAAACAAAAAAGCACTGACATCAAAATCTACATTGGTTGTTCCTAAATTTTCTGGGCATCCTATGAACAGTTTTACTCTGAAATATTGCTTTTATTTACCCACATGACTTTGGTAAAATGAAATAAAAATCACTATGAAATAAATTTAACAGTTTGAAGACATGTTTAGGGCCTTTTTAAGCACTATATTTATTGCTTTTAAACACATCTGAATTCAGCTGTATAAAATCGAAGACACCTATCCAAGCACCATGTTAGTTTTTATCTCTAGGTAAACTGTGTGCCCCCCATCAGATAAGGCGCCTCCATACTCGTCTGGCTAAATTAACTTTTAGTACTGAGCTATTACTTGACTTTAAATTGAAGTCATAAACTCTCAGCCTCGCAATGGAAAATCTGCCCAAAAGTCTAGTGATAGTCTGACCAAGGATCAGATGGAGCACTTGAGTCTGAAGCATGACTCAACACATACACTACATCTATACACAGGTGCAAAGAGAGACAAAAGGAAGCGGAAAATGGTGCTTGAACTATACTAAAAGAACAGCTCAAGCTAAAGCTTTGCGTCCTACTTACAACTCAAAGTCTTGGTTTGATTTTCAGATAGAACAGAGAAGATGGACAGGTATGAAAGCACAGAGGTGTGACAGACTATGAGCTGGATTTAAACCCTTGCAGCAAACAGATGGTTCCTCGAGAGAGTCCACCCGACTGTCAACTGTTCAACAGCTACTCAAGCAACTTTGGAATGTGATAATATGCAGTGTATGTTACTGATCTCCATATGGAAATTCCTCATTTCAGTTGGCTCATAGTCTTGCTCAAGGACGCTTAAACAGGCTAGGCGCTTGCTAGCACAATATCACACATCAGGCCACATTCAGACAATGCTGGTGTGGGTGTGGTGCTACAAGTACTGGTGAGAAGATGAAATGCAATGGTCTATACCCAAGTAAAAAAAAAAAAAGAATATTCAAGGTAAGCCTTGATGTGCAAGAGAAAAGAACATCTGATCCCTTTCTCTGGAGTGGAGGACTGTCCAAGTGTCAGCTGT
>JBBMJY010000003.1:14389903-14425562 GCA_037833715.1 Toxotes lorentzi
ATATATATATATAAAATTTTAGTTTAGTTTTTTAAGCTAAAAGACAGATTTTCTGTTTTTGCAGCAAGGACAGCAGTCCCTCAGACTGTTTATGTGTACATTTGACCTCATTTTTATCATGATGAACGCTAATTATGTCTGTCAGATGTCCTCGTCAAAATATTTCGGGCTAATAATCCTCAAGCATCATTAGGAACATTATAAACCCAATTATACATATTCCATCAAATAAAATCAAGCCGGTTGAGGAAAATATTTATAAATAACATATTTGAAGATATATCACATTTAAAAGATATAATCATTTTCTGTACAGTCCTTGTGGACCTTCTGTCTTGCTGAAAATATAATGCAAAGTTAAATTAAATATGTTCGATCGGATCACAGGCCAGCAGAAGTGTACAGGAGTTATAGCACGAACACATACATCCAATATAAAAGTAAAGTAAAAGTAAATGAACATTTCATCATTCTTACAAGAGGCTTCATCAGTTCTTCTGAAGGGTATAGGGACTTCATTTAACCTCTGTAGGTCATTCACACCTTGGCGTCATGTGAGAGTCACTGAGGTCAAACACAAGTTGAACGGGTCACACGGCAAGTACCATGTGAGAGTCGTCAGATTCGTGATTCAAGCGTGAATTGTTGCGACAATGTCAGATCATCAGTCTGAGTAGCTGATATGTTATAATGTGTTGGCCAACCACTACCTCCTCCCTCAGCATCCAAGGACACTTGTTCCACTTTCACATACATAGCATCCCTCACTCCTGCTTTTTTTTGTGTGTGTTCTTCTGAATGGGAGTCTACCTGTGTGAATGTGTTGTTATGTTTTGAAAAGCAGAAGAATGCAGTGTGTTCTGGAGATGTCCCCGTGTTTTACCCGTCCACATATGAAATATCTGTGTTATTCAGGTTGCTGTCCACTGAGTTCATCTTTTCCATGAAGATTTGCACTTCCTGGATTTTTATCTTGACCTCCACATACAGCATCTTAACCAAAGACTGCTGTTCCCCAGAGGTAGTTCAAAGCTCTGCTTTCTCCTTCCTCCTTGCTGTGTAGCAGTGTTGTGCTGTGTACACATGGGAGACTCCACTGAACCCACAGTGCAGCTGTGTTTCTGTTTATCTGAAAGCAGCCTTGTACTTTAAGTAGGTGGTGTTCAAGGAAAGTCAAGCAGGGCAAATACCAGATCCATTCAGCTAGTCTGTGTGTTATGTTGCATCAACTTTTTTTTTTCAAGGTCTGTGTGATGCATTACATGTGAAAGTGCACAGTACATGCGATATGGCACGGTATGGCCACTATGTTCTCAGCCGTGTACAGTTGAGCTCCTGTCAGTGTCCTACTCCAGTTGTTTTAAATAGTCCATGATCTCTTTCCAACAGATATTAGTGCAGTGCAGTTTCTCTTTACTGTTTCATGTGCATTGCTCAGGAATCTGTCACTGAAATGTCAGAGCACAGTTCGCTTTGTTGAGCACAACAGTGCATCTTCCTTCCTCCAGCAGCACGACGGTGATATTCTGGTCCCTGCTAATCGATGTCAGAGCTCTGCTCTGTTGAATGCTTGGGTTGCAAAGAAGTGATTTCGCACTGGAAAAGGCTGCAGAGACTTTCGACCTGAGTTGTTCTTCCTCTGCTTCTTCCGTGTTGCTCTTTCAGAAAGCTGATTCCGTAGCCGTGTTAAGATTTGCCACGGGCTCGTTTAACTACTTGGCTACAAATTCTCTCTGTGTCTGGGTAAGTTCTCTCTCTGAGTGGTTCGTTACCCACTTTTCTTGATGTCCTGCAGTTCCACTTCCAGGTTTACTCTCTGCCCTTACAGTGTTACTGGCTTGTAACAGTAAAGGGCTGAACATTTCTGTTCTTACAGCAGCTCTGTGTGCATGTTTAGTGAAGTCCAACATTGTAATTTCTCTGTGATGTCAGTGGGGATTTACACTGGCAACATCTGGTGCCGTTGTCTTCAACCTATAATGAGTTTGCCAGACGTCTACATAGGGAATTTGGTTGCATTAAATTACTGTATATTTATAAATTATCTTATGAACATGCCAATTAAGGCATTATGTCATCTAGCAGGGTTTAGCTACTTTCTATTGAAAGTAGAAGTTTTCAACTGCATCCTCCATTCTGCATATTGACCATATGCAGTCCAGCCGTATACAAGGTAATGACCAAGACTGGTTGGTGTGTGGTTGATTTATCATCAAATTTGGTACAGATATTTGTGGTCCTCCTACAGATGAAGCCTGCTGACTGTGGTGATCCCCACACTTTTCCTCTTGTGTCACTATGGAGCTTCCATGTCTTGACAGCTATTGGATATTGTATCCCTGCACTATATCTCAGGGTGTTCATATGCTGCAGTGCACAAACCTTCTCAGTCATCCAGATCACAGGATATCTAAAACACATCTTTGGACCATGTCAGAGACTCAGTAGTGTTTTTATAGGAACCTAAGCCTAACCACTTTTTCATTCGAGGCAGTCATAAAATGATAATGTGCTTTTTAAACCCTGGATAACACAACTAGAATACAAGAGGGAACGATGGAGCTAACAGTTTCTCTCTTAAGGTGAATAAAATATCTGACATCAGGAGAGAAAGAATATTATGATCCTCATGTGATTTATTCACGTCTTTCACAACAAAATGGCAAAGCTATCCATGGACAATAAATACTGTCATGTCCTCCTTGTGAAACTTACAGTATATTTGAAGAACACACAACTGGAATCTGTAAGCCAGAGTGTTTTATGGCCGAGCAGATCATTAATATACAGTATGTTCTGCCTCTGGGATGTTGGGAGGGTTAGCATCTCATGCCATCAAGAGAGGAATCTCTGGAGAAATGTTGAGGGCCTATAGATTTGTGGAATACTTTCAGATGGGGGGAATTGATTTTTTTGTTTTTGTTTTTGTTTTGTTTTCTTTGTTTTCATTCAAATGTTTTCACCATGTATGGTGTGTATCCTGACGGCCTGGCAGGTTGAATATATTCCCAAATTGTAAAACATTCACAAAGCCTTTTTTTTTTTCTTTTTTGGGTGTATTGTTTGTTTTGGAACCTGCGTTGTTTGCATGAGGTTGGAGTATTATTGCCCTCTGCAATCAAAAATGCTAAAGTCATAAGGAGATGTCTCAGATCACAGAACGCTTGATGTTTGTCCAGACAATTTCACACGTTTAGAGTTTCAGATAATGGACCCAGACAGTTTTTATGTTATTATTGCATTAGAGGTCCATAATGACATAATTTTAATGTTGTTTTCTTTAATTTGCTCTCGGTGGGTCCATTGTGCACTTTTGTTCTTTTTCCGGTACAGCCAACATACCCCCCACCACTCCCCCCACCCCACCCTCCTCTGGGATACACTGTAGATGCTGTACACAAAATTGAGGGAATAATGAAATAACAATAACAAGCTCACGGCTTTATTTCAGCCTGCGTCGTCTCCGCCAATAAACGAAAAACTCATGGGGTGGGGAAGTATTTTTAGCAACATGTTTATCCTTTTCTCTCATCCTCCCTCCCCTGCATCTCTCACTCTCACACACAATGTCTTTGTCCCTGTCTTTTGCATTCATCTAGTGCCATTTCCCCCTCTCTCACTCATGCTCTTTGCTTCTATCTCAGCTGGATATACCAGACGTCCCTTTAATTCAACACACTAATGTAATTCGCCTTCTCTATAATCATCCATTTTCCCGTTTTCATGCCCTCTCCCCGAACTTGAGACACGTCTTGTGGATTCTGTTTCACAGCAGTACACCAGACTACATCAGTTTTCATTACATTTATTCTGTATTTGTTTAGAAACCTCATGCTGGTCTGCTATGAATCGACATCGCTTAATAGAAGCTACTCTTGCTGACCAGGTTAAAGCAGATACAATCATGCACTGGTCTGAAACTACAATTTAATATTAACGTTCTGAATCAAATGAAAATGAATCGGCGTTCATGCGGGAAAAATGTTTAGTCTTACAAGATTACAGAGTAGCATTTTACATTTTACAGGCACACAATCTAAAAACAGTGCGCTTACACTGAATGCTCGCTGCATCTGTAAGCACCCATTTAGAACCACAAAACAACTTCTAACTATCTGTAGTGCGTAGTTTGATCCCCCTTTCTATTTATGATACCAACAAGTTTTGGTGCCGGTACACACACTTTATATGGGTTTTTTTTTGTGTTGTTTTTTTGTTTTGTTTTTTTATGTTTAAATTCTACCTGTTCTTTTATATCTATAGTAGTTACTAAATAATTGTATAATGTTTGCACCACTGTAAACCTCTGTCTAGTTAATAACTGCAAAATGAATATTTAATAATAAGAAGATGTTAATAATTTGAATTTACCTCTGTGCACAATCTAGATGATTCTGGTTAGGAAAGAGTAGAGATCGGAGAAGCTACGCACTGACATAAGACACAAACACTTGCTCCCAAAGACACACATGAAAATGAAACTCACAATTTTTTGTGAGAATTTGTGAAAAGTTTACAATCCTGTCTGCTCTGATCCAATTCTGCGAAATGAATGGGACAGGGTGATGTCTGTAAACTGCTCCCAGAATATTCTGAATCATGACTCACCTTTAACAATACAGTTAAAAACTGTACAGTGTAAAAAATACAGTGTGAATAACCTTTGAAAAACCTTTCATTCAGTTTAGTTTCAAATTATTTTTTCTTTGTTTGCTAACGTTTGCTTGTTCAGCATTTTATTTGCCCATCATCTTGCATTACTCTATAAGATGCCTGACCTGAGATCATCATAAGACAGAATCTGATAATGGAAGATATGTAAATTAAGTCTGCCTGTGGTAATTACACTATATTATTATACATTACCATGAGTAGATACAGAATTACATCGAACCACTTTATGTATGCTTGGGAATCCATTTATAGCAGTGACAAATAAAATGAAAAAGAGAAGATAAGAACTAAAAAAAATAAATAAATCCAATAGAACACTGTTAATTACAAAGCAAACCTTTCCATTTCTGCTATGTTACAATTTTGAAAGGAAAACCAGATTGTTTTACACCAGTCCTTCTTTGAGGAAGGATTATTTTCCTAGAACATAACACTTTTAACGCATTTTCACCACAGTGCACAGAAGAAAACGTGAAGCATTGTGAGTCAGGATTCCTGGCAATCTCAGTGCCGCCTCCGTCCTGTCAGTACTGATCCCTGAGTGGAGGGCTTAAGGTTGGAGCTCCAGGCCAAACCCAGCAGTCGAGAGCCCGCCCTCAGGAGAGGGAGTCAACATGGCAAGGGCACCAAACACATTCAGGATGCATAGGTGCCATTTATCATGGTTGACAACTGCACCTCTCAGTGCCATTTGGGTTTATTACCGGTACATTTCTCCCCACATAATGATGTTTTCCTTAGCACTTGTCCTCTGAGACCGGCCTCAATGAAAAACTGCAGTGGAAACATCAAGGTGACAGTTTTTCTCCTTTTTTCTCTTTTATATGAAGTTTGCTTCACATGACTTCTAAGGACATGAAAATAAAACAAAGAGGAAGTGGAGTTTCTTACTTTGGCTACAAGTTTGAGGACATACAGTACCTGAGGATTTAGGCTGCATATCAGCATCCTTGCAGCAGGGACTTAATACCCACACATATTGGTAGTCAGACCTCACTCTTATATGGGGAATCAAATCCTTTCAGAGGTTTGGGTCTTTCTCAAATAGATATGCACTCAGAAATGCACGGGAAATTCTGATCCAAAATGACTGCTTTGGATAAATGATTTGAACCAAAAAAAAAAAGGAATATTCCTAAAGCCCAGTCCTTATGTCAACAAACATCATCAGCAAACACTGCTGCTCCTTCTGCTTCTTCTTCAGGTTGCGTGTCCTTCTCTGAAACACCCTTCCCATTGCTGGCTGTATGGGACTGGAGTGAAGTTACAGTACATTAACATTTGTTCTTGAATGCCTGGCTATTCTGCTAAGATACTGAAACTAAAAAATGTGTAAGCAGGTCAAGCTGTCTTGAGATTGCGATTTTTCATATTTATGAGTTTTTGTGATAGAAAAACAAAAACATAAACCAAAGAGGTAATATCCAACATGATGATGTGAAATGTAGGTGCAAGTAGGTGGAGAGAGCAGCAGTGGCTCTGGCACTGAAACAGTGAGAGTCACAGCAATGACACTGGACGTAACAGGTCTTGTCGCGACGGTGCACTGTCTGCAGAGGTCATCTCTGCTCGCCTATAATAGAATCAGTGTCCACACAATATTGTGTTTGTGCACTATATTGAGGTTTGCAATTTGATTATGGGGAACTGATATTTACCATGTTGAAACTGAAACTGTACCTGTTTTACCTGTACCTGTCAGAGTTTTCTACCAGCAAACTAAATTTTCTCTACACCAGAAATATCTTCACATAATGTCACTTATGTTTGTCTTGAATTATGTACCCTGGACTATTACAGAGACAGTACTGATACTGAGAAATGACAGTCTAGTCTAGCCAAACATGTACCAGCATTCATCATAAAAAAAAATGTTTGTTCAATAATGGTCTTTTAATAAGTTCACAAGGGACTCTTAATTTCAAGCTTCTATTTCACAAATTATTGATTAAACATCATAAACTATCAATGACACAACAAATGTACACTATACACATTTTAAAGTGAGTATTAAAAAAAAACTCACTATAAATCATTAATAGCAGCCTCAAGCTATTCTAATGGTTGGCTGCCAAAAGCGGTGCAAGTTGTTGATGTTAAAGAAATGTGTAACACAGGCATATTGTGCAGCCAGACTAAGCCACACTTTGTTGCACACCTTAATCAAATATTTTGATGGGATAACAGATTTTAAAGAGAAGATTTCTTTTTTTAAATCATGTCTGTTGTTCAGCTTTTCCATGTGCCAGAATAAAATAAGCTGAGGAGCTCGTAGGCTGAACTTTTCAATGTTAAACGAGTGTTCTTGAAGGAGTTTTTGATCCACAGAGCTCCTTTGCCAAAAAGTTTCTAGAAACACCAGTTAAGTCTTCCTTCATTTGGAAGTGATGGGAGATTTTTTTTTTTATATTTCTGATGCTCCATGAAATTTTAGCGCTACAACAGGAAGAAGAGCAGCACAGGTCATAACCCAAATAGACTCACCCTGCATATCTATTGTCTTATCTGAAGAGCATATTCGCTTTATCTTTGTCAGCCAACTCCTAATCATAGCCTCAGAGGAAGGATCTCATTAGCTGAAGTCACATTCTCTTTGCCTGTGAGATGGAGCCGATCATTATCTTTGTTGTGGTGGTGGTGGTGAGGATGATGATGAAGATGATGAACAGCTGATTGATTTGTGCCAGCGGGTATGATCTTTGTTCACAGAATTAAATATGCTTTTTCAAATGAAATTTTTTTTCTGCTTCTGGTATCCATCATAATGCTGAAATCAATATTTAATATCCTTGGATCAATGTTACGGTTTTATTTTGCATTGGTTCTGTCAGTATTCCAGAGGAAAAATAGTGATAGCAATAGTGAAAGCGAAAGAAAAGGGGCCAGTTTTGGGAATTTAAGGCACTAGTGTCAATGGAGAGTGGAAGTCTTTTTCTCTTTTACTCCTCATGCCTTCAAGACAGCCTTTGCTTATGCCTGATTATTACTGGTTGAAAAATAGATGTGCAAGAATGGTGTGCATGGAGTAAAACAACAAAACATCCCTTTACCTTTTTAAAGTACAGAGTTCATTAGATGATTATTGCTTCAATTGACCATGCGTTTTTTTTAGAAAACCAAAACAATAAGAGCAAAGTGTGAGGGATTAAAATCTGTGTTTATCTGCTTTATCATAATATTTCCAAATTTCATGGCGTTATTGATTATGTAAGAAAAAAATGTTCCGGAACACTGTAAAAGGCAATAAATGTTCTAGCCATGTTATAAAGTTTTTCTGATGTTACTGTAAAGGCATTATATGATAATGCTTAACATGGAAGTGCTAGAGGGAAAAGGGTGGGGGTGCGTGGGAGATCAGTAATGTGCCCACTAGTTCAAATGAAATCTAAGCCCTTGCTTCCTGTGTTTTTTATTGTCCAGGACAAGGTCACAATTTATTATTTATCTAGGGAAGGAAGTGCATTCTTGCGGTTGTTGCCTTCATAATTGAGTCATCACCGCCTGAGAACATAAAGGCAAGGCCATTTTCTATCCATGGTTTAATAGGATGCTCAGCTATGCTCTCTGTCTTTAAAATAAGCAGAGCAGAGCACAGACATGCTGTCAACATTGCACTGAGTCACCGTAATTATAGTAAGGCCTTCCCTTTTCACAAGTGCATCCTCATGTGACTGCAGTCATCTTTGCCTCCATCGGCTGCGCAATATGTACAGAACGACAGCGTGGCATTCAAATCAGTGAATGGCACACTGACTCTTTCACTCGTGTGATCTACATATGGGGGTTTTGTTTTATGAAAACAAGGTTCCCGGGTTATTGATTTTAAGCCCAGATACAGTATCTACATTTTCCAGTCTTAGGTTTGCCTGGTTTAAACAGCAGGATAAAAATGACTAAATGCAGAATGGGATTTGTTTAAAAAGTCCAAGACAAAAAAATGATAATATCAACCCCAACATCAACAACAAATTGTGGGCATAATTATTTTAATTAAAATAACACAAAGTCAAACTTACCTGAGGCACACACAGGGGAATCTTGCAATCAAATTATTTTTAAGTGAGTGCAAATTAGTGGACAAGTGTCGACTGTTTGTTGACCCTTTGTACACCAAGTAAATCAGCTCTATGTACTTCTGGCTGTTAGGTAACTTTTTGTTTTCCAGGATGTAGTGATCTGCCAAGACCATAAGATCTCTATGGGTAATGGCTCCCACTGGAGATATCCATTTAAAGGTATTCATGTACTCAGTTGGGGCTGCAGTGACTAAAAACTCCTTATGGTACTGCATAGCAAAATCGGCTGACTCATGCATGTACACATCTGCAAGAACAAGCAGACAGTCTGATCTTAAGCTTGGGACAAACCTGAAGACCCGCTGCAACCTACAAAGACTGGACAAACCACACATTGTTTCCACCAACTTGCACAGATTTTTTTCAGTCTTTGATTTCATAACACCCGAGAACTTGTTTGTGCCGAAAAGGCCAAAACGGAGGGAGAAAAGTGTGGGTGATATACTGGATGGAGATGCATGGGAAACCTGGACTGTACATAGAGAGAATTAGCTGTGAGTGATTATTATCTAGTATTGTTCTATTGAAAATATATAAATAATTTCATTTTTGATAACATAATATCTTTATTTTTAAAAAATAACTGGATAAATATGTGTTTCTTTCTATGTGTTTACTCTATCTCTGGATACCACTGGGTATAAAATGTGCAGGACTGACTTCAGGAGGAGCCTGAACAGAATGGCGACTGCTTATTTTTTTCTAGATTTATGTCATTTCATTTATGTCATTTCAGTTGGGGTGCAACAAGATGCTGCTGATGAAGTTTCTAAAGCCCTGAGATAATTAGGAGAATAACAACACACACCCAATACATTATGGACAGTAAATAAACTTCAACATAAAAAAAAAACTGACCAAATGAGAGTTCATGGCCTCATGTCCCCCAAGATTATGTTGTCAGTGACAGTAGCATCTTTTTCAGGCTGTATATACCGTAGCAGGGAGTTGACTTATAACATTAAGTACAGGATAGTCATAGCAAGAACATTCACAGCATGAAGTTTAAAACAAAGAAAGAGCAGCAAAGCTAAACATACAGCAGACAGACAGCCAAAGAAAAAGCGTAGAACCAGAAATGCTTTATTTTTTATTGTAGATTTTCTGCACTCAGTGTCTACTTCTTCTACACCTGCGGTGGCTTCATGGATGCCGGTTACATTAGCCTCAGGCTAGAAGCTGTTTCATTGTAGACAGCTCATCATGATGAGTGACAAGTGTGGGGGCGGGAACTTGACCAGCTGAGGGGGAGGAGGGCAGGACTAACAATACATTTTCTACCTCAAAGTGAAAACTTGCATATTGTAGCTATAACTTGGAAACCAATGTCACAGGGAAAAAAAAAATCTCTTCCTGCCTGTTGGAGCTCCAAAATAGGTGAGAGACCACAGTTGGCAGTTGTACTTTTAGTTTCTCGGCTGTGTTTGGTTCTCCTCATTTAAATTTTGTTTTGTAAATGCAATGCTGGCTCTTCCTCTACAGTTCTCATTCGCGTCAGTAACTTTCATTAATGTCTCAGGTTAATGTACCATTTCAGTTCCAGTCTGTGTGGAGATCCCCTGCTTTGGCTGACTGACTGAACAGATGGAACAGAAAGCTACAAATCACAGTAAATCTGTGGCTGGCTCTACAGTCAGTGATCTCACCTACATTTTGAAGCTCATGCCACAAGAGACAAGTTATTTGAAGAAAAGGCCAGTTGGTTGTTTTCTATTCTTTATTTTTCAGAGATCAATATCTTTGCACCAAATTCTTTAAGGGTTGCCATTGATCCATTACCACCTCCTCCTCTTGTACTCCTGAGCTGGTTGCTCTTGCTGCGAGTCTGGAAAACACACTGTTCCTCTGTTTTCGGCTCAAGGACGTTTTCTGCATTTCCATGCTCCACTGTAGCAAAGTCACATCTACAGTACAAAGTACATCATTGAAAATGCAGTAAGGGCCGTGCATCCCTATGATGTATACTTACAGTTTTCAGTTGTCAGGGTTATTTGTATTACATCACTACCACAGGGTGTGGATATCATCTGTTCTGAAGGGAACGGCAGGAAGTCAGTTGAGATTTGTTTGACCAATCTTATGTTCTTCTGTGAAACATTTGCGTTCACACGGCAACTTGTTGTGACATCACTTGATCTGAATGAAAGCCTTATCGGCCTCACAGCCTCACCTTTGGACTCGCTTAGATCAACGAGGCACCTCTGATCTTGACCTACAGAGGCGGATAGCTGCAGAGGAGCAACAATAAATTGCCTCCTGTGTGCAGCATTAATTTGTTTCTATCTGTTGGGCCTTCATGTGCTGTTTGGGGACAAGACAGCAATGTGTGTGTGCGCAATTGTGTGTATTTGTGTGTAGCAGGGTTGGGGTATTGGGGTCACTGTGCAATTTAGCGAGACGGCAACTGGAGCTAGCAAAAAAAAAAAAAGAAAGAAAGAGAGAAAACAAAATGAAGGCGGCAAGTGCTGTCTCAGCATTTTCCCATTGCTATGCTTTACATTTTTGCCAAAACAGGAGAGCAGAGGATGTCAACAACGCTGACAACTGTTAGGTTGACAGATTCACTAGAGAAAACTATAAAAGAAGAGGTGGTAGCTCCACATCTTATCATGCAGCATAACAGCCCTGTCACATTTACAACGCAGTGGAATCCAAAATGTAATGGAGTGCTGTGTTTGCAAAGAGGACACAGTGGCACTCGCTTATTGCTTCTCATCATAGTGGTGCATTGCTGAGCAATTAAAAAGCCATCAACTGACTCTCATCTAATTACCTACAGTGTCATCTAACCTTGTTGTTGATATTAAATAAAGTACTTGTCTGTAAAATGAGGTGAACGGAGTAAAAGCATATTCTCAACGTGCTTTATGCCAGAGACTGGACCAAGACCATATGCTGCTCTTTATTATGACACAGCCATTACTGTGATACAAATTAATGTTCAAACAAAGAAAGAGGAAATGAGCATGTTTTCCCACAGTGTGTATTAAAGTGAATTTTTCAGTGATCATCACACGGCAGTAATGGAGAGTAATGTTGGAAGGAGATGAAGTGGGTCAGTGATGCATAACATGGGTCAGACCGTAGATGAATGAGATGTGATGGAAGCAGACTTACTCAGTTCATACATAGTAAACATATTAACACTTATTTCTCTATAATGTAGGCATTAGTAAGGCCAATTATTATTTCATCTGCAGCAATAAAATCCCACAATTAGACAAGTAAGTTGTTTTTGTAATTGACCTTTGTAATAGAATGTTGAAGTTATTATGCAAACCTATATACTACCCTCATCCCAAGAGTCACTTCAGTCATAATTAGTCGTTCTTCTCTGAGTGGATTGAAATAGCTTAAATGAGAAAAATCTGCCAGGGTGGAAATGTTTTCAATAATTGGGTTTGATCAAGGATGACAAAAACAAACCAGTCGCTAAAACTATGTGATCGTTCACGTGATTCAATAGGGAGTTGAGTTATTGTGAATTTTTCTGCAATAATGGTTGAGGTGAAACCGAAAAGTTATGAGTAATGTTAAAAATCCACTGCTTTCAAGAACTGAAAAGATTATTATT
This sequence comes from Toxotes lorentzi, assembly GCA_037833715.1. NCBI lineage: Eukaryota > Metazoa > Chordata > Actinopteri > Toxotidae > Toxotes > Toxotes lorentzi. The sequence continues at coordinate 14,402,228 of JBBMJY010000003.1, forward strand.
TCAAACGGAGGGAGAACGGGTGACTAATGCATTTATTCACATTAGTAAAATATTGTATTTTCATCTGAGATTTTAAAACAAACCTGGTCATCCTTTGGATTTTTCAGCAAATGTCAGAAGCAGGTAGACTTTTTTTTTTAGAGCAGCATCGAGCCTCTTCCACAGCCCTCAAAATTAAATTAACTATGAGCTGGACTTCAAAGATCACCGGCTGCACAGCACTGTTGCTGTACATGCCACCACATCACAGATGCCTCTGTCATTGGTAAATCCAATTTTTATGTAAAATTACACCCATGTTACCAGCTGTGAGACGGCGTTGTGCTAGTTTTTGGCTTCTGATGTTGTTGTATTTATGAATGCTCTCCTGCATACAGGAGGTGATTAATCAATGCTTAGTCTGAAATACAAAATCACAATTTTAAACACAAGCAAAAGAGCTCGCTGTCCAAAAAGAGCTGGACTTTTCCTCATCCAGCCAACGAGGTGCACCCATTTCCCAACACATTATATGGGTTCTGAAGTCCTCGGAGTTTGTTATCATTCAGGGCAATGAGTGGAAAGTACGCAGGCACGCCTAGATATGGAGAAACTGCAGTACTGTGGTTCTTTAAACAAGTTTATTGCATTCTGTCTGGATTTTTTCCTCCCTCTGATGAGACCATATTATTCCTCTTTATGTCACCACCTTTCAAAGTCCCAGTGCTCTTATCAGAGGCAGAGTGCTGATGGAGCAGCTGGGCTCCTCGCTGCTGTTGGGCAGCAGAATTAGTTTGGTTCCACTGAATAATGAAGTAGAATGTGTACCCAGTGTTCTAATTAAAACCCATGGTCATTCATCTATCTAATTGATACAATGCCTTGCAGTATAATTTTGTCCCAAATGTACCATTCCAGTCTGTGTTCTCTGCTGTATGAGATCGCTGAGCAGAACGGCTCCGTGCCAAATATACATGAGACAAGGCAACCTCTCATCACACGCTTTCCCTACCCGCTCTCAAACACATGTGCACTTACACGCATGGAAACTGACACACAGACACACAAACAAATCACAAAATCTGCCACCACCGTCTTAGTTATTAGATGCATAAAGATGTCAAGATGTAAAACCGACCGTTCACTAAAAGATCATTGCCCATTCATAGCTTAGCAACTGTAACTAGGCACAGCTGGCTTGTCCAGCTTTGAATTTCAGAACATGCTGAAGTGGTATGCAGTAAAAACAGCAATCTTGAGAAGGCAAAGTCTTTCTTTAGCCTTTCCTAAACCAAAAATACAAGAACAAATGTGTAAGGAATTAATTACACAATATGTTTACCTGCACTAACACAAGATGAAAATGTTAGCATGCTTGACTAACTAATTCATTACCTACCTACACTAGTAACATACAATATTACTTCCAAAAAAAAACGATTAACCACCTTACATTTTTTCGGAGGATGACAGGATGATGGTAGAAAAAAAATAATGCCTGCTCAGCACTGGAACATTAACTGTGCAGGGGTCAAGATGCTACAGTATCAGATTTTATCAGTGTTGGTTGCCCTGTTATGCTCTTAATTTGGTTTGGGTAAATTTGCAGTTCCAACCAAAGTCATTACCTGTGATAACATTACTGTAGCCAAACTCAAAGGTTAGTCCCTATCCTCAAACCCTGGTGTAATCCAGTAACAGAGTTACAGAGTGTCCTTATTTTGTTAACTATTTAATATTTATGACTAAATTGATTTAAATGAATTATATGAATTAATTATTTAAATTTTATTTTCTTGCTACTTTCTCTTCTACAAAACTACTAAAAACTAGTTATTTGGAGTTATTTGGTTCGTTTGTGTGTCTGTCAAGTTTATTTTATTTTTATTGGTACAATCACACAGTAATGAAATGCTATAGGAGCGAGGACGTAAGTCCCGCCCTTTTTCAAGTAGCAGGTGCGGTAGTGCGTACCTCGAAGCAAGAACTATGCGAATGAGCGATAAATGAGAAGTAGACTCTTGTCGGTTATTGCACACAAGTTGGTTTAAACCATTAAAAGTATGCGGAAAGGATACCAGAAGTGACTGAGGCGATCCAAAGCCTGTTGATATGGGTTTACTGTAATTGGACCATCTTGGTAAGTCATTTTTAGCTAAGCTAATGTAGCTAACGGCGGTAGCTTGTGTCGCCTCGGTCACGCTGCGTGCTGTGTGTGTGTGTGTGTGTGTGCGCTTGCTTGCTTGCTTGCTTGCTAGCTAATGTGCTACGCGCAGAAAAATGATGATGAAAAATGTTTCTGCTGACATGTTAAAAGCTCATTGACTGGGGGCATATTTCACTGGTAACATGAAGAAAATGAATGTGAACTGTAGCTGTATTGCTTATACAGCTGCTTTTTATATTATTATATTTATATATTTTTGATTAGATTGAATGTGTAGTATCCTGTAAAACAAGGTTGGTCAAAGAGTAAAAAGTAATGGTCAGAAAGAGTGCAAGAAAGGCCTAATATGTGTGAGGATAAAAATTTGATTTGATCTAAAATATGGCCATAAGTGATAAAATTTCACTACTGGAAACAATACGGGTTTAATATTGTTATGCAGACTAGGTTTGTTTATATCACTGGATTCCCGGAGACTGGAAACTGGATTTTCTCCCTGACGAAGGAGATGGCGGGCCACTGGGAGATCTGATTGCTTCTTTATCAGAGAGGGATCTCACCTGTTCCTTCTTCCTTGCACAAGTTCACTGCCGTGGTAGGATTTGTCAAGACCCCATTCTGACGTTGACTTATTACAAATAATAGGGCGCACCCAAAAGAAAAAGACACTTACAGAAACTTGAACAAACTTTTACTAGGATGACGAACACTAACGACTCTTGACTTTTCATACCTAAAGGATGCAGCTGACAAAACTAGACAGTCTAACTGACAGAAACTGTGCAGAACTATAAATTTCAAGTATTGGAACAAGAGAAACTGAACTGAACTCTGAGTTGAAATTCTGATCTGATATTCTGTCGATGCTGATGATGAGTTGATGCTCATATTACTAGTTTCATAAAAGTGCACTAATTAATGGATGTGCTTTTATTAGAGATGTCCGCTCTTAATTTGTAAAACTTATTTATTTATTTTCACAAGGTATGCTAATACAAAGTGTTCAACGTAAGTTCATCCCTGAGCCTGTTTTTCACCTTTCTGACTATCACACAGCACAGTATTTACCTCCATGAACCTAAAACTGGTTCACTACGCAGCTAACTAATCAAAGCTTGCTTTTGGTGCTCAGTCATCATAGGTAGGTTAGAAGTTACAAAATAAAACCCTGAAATTACAAACTATGAAGTAAAACTGTCACTTCTGCGTTGCTGAGATTTTAAGTGTATTTTTTTATCAGATCATCTAGTTATGTTAGAACAAATACAATTGTCATCTATGTATGATACCTTATTGGGGCTAATAAGCTCTGTACTGCAACGCAAGAACATTATTACTTTTATTTCAACAGTTTTCTTTCAATTTAAAAGGAGTCAGTCAGAGGCAGAGTTTCAACCAATTTGTGTAGCTAATGCTAATTAGCTAGTTAGCAACAGCTGATGAAATCTGCCAGCTACAGTCGTCATTTCAGTTGATTTACAGCAAGAAATGAGAAGTCTGCTTTTGTTTACTTGTGTGTGAAATTGAGGCCACAGTGTTTCAGAGTGTACAACAGATTTTTATTTGGTTAATCTGCCTCTGTTTCCTAATAACATGCGTCTGATTTGCATCAGACACAATAATGTACACACACACGTCACCTGACACAATCGTCATAAGATTAGAAACAAGATGTCTTAGGTGTACAAGAAGCCTGGGTTATTGTTTGCATTAATTAATAGAAAGGAAGACTTTTTTTTTTAATTTTTCATGTACAACAACTAAGTCTTTTGTATACAGTATGTTACATCTGACAAAATATAGAAACTAACACCACCTACTGCTGTTCAGTTCTGCTCTTAATGCCCCAGAAAAATTTGTATTATGACACATTTTCAGCACTGTGTGGTGACAAGCCTGATACTTCCCTGGAGGATGCAAATCTAAAAATATCCTTAATTATATATGAAAAAAAAATATCAAGGAGGTATCATGTGGGAATATTCTGTGAATACAAACATGTTGTACATTGTACAGTGTGTTTTACATACAGCATGTGCAGATACAGCATGTGTTCCTGCGCTTATTATGAACTCTGATCTTGGACATCTTGTGGATAACTGCCCTCTCTGATGAAACTCTTGGGGACCAGGCTGATATATGTATTTATTTTGTAACACATGCTTTAGAGATGAAAAGACGGTGGATGGTGTAAAAAGCAGTTAGGTGGTAAGAAGGAGCTGACACCTTAAGTGACGTTTTGTGTTTTTGCTGTAATCAAGAATGCCTTTCAAAGTTTGTTTTGCTCAGTTTTGGTCTTTTTTCTTTTTTTTCCCATCTAAGATTGCATCTTAAACTTTTCCTCGCTTGCACCAGTAAGCACAGCAACAGAGAGTGTTCAAACCCCACACAGTACCCTAGTCTAACAAGAGAGCACATGGAGGCTACACATGCTTCAGTTAGATCTAATATAATTCTCTTGGGAAACTGACATATGTGATAATGTGGTACTAATGGTTTTTCTGTGAAAATTAAACTGTCATTCCTACAATAATAAAACAGTTTGCTATAGGTTGATATAAATGAACAACTGAAGCCAGAAATGAGAGAAAGACTTCAAGCATGACTGACACCGACTGTCAATGTGAGGCCAACACTGGATAACTGGGTTTATTTACAGTACAGAAAACTCTGGTTTTGTGCTCTTTCTACAAAGCACTAAAATAAAGCTCAGTTTGGCTTCTTTGTTAATTTGAGGCAACAATAATGAATGAATGCTATGCATACCACACTTAATGCAAAAATAATAAAGCAGAAGTACATGCAGTGACGGCTGTTAGTCATTAAGTACCTATTTATGGCAAAACCTTAGAGCTCCAGAAGGACTTACTTGCATCTATTTTTTTCACCAGAGTGGAATCTGTCTTATGTTTATAATGAAGGGGCCTGCAGAATTAGCACACAACTTGGTTAACCTGGTTGCATTATGTCTCTGTACACACTATCTACACCACTTGTTCCACTTTTAAAATAATATAATGAGATGCAAGGAGTGTAATAATGCCATTACCTGTCTGAGACAGTGCTGCTTTTTATGGCTCAAAAATTGCACAGGAAACCATTGGAGCAGGCTGAAATGCCATCACAGAGACTTAAGGATTTTCCCAGAGGCACTCCATGTGTCTGTTTCCTAAGCAATGGAGCAACAAGGGCCACAGTTCCCCCACTGTTACATTAGTAGAAGTAAACTTTTAAAATTCTCACTTTGGCTCACGCTCTACCTGCATAATTGTGGCAACAGTGCAGCTTGATCTCGTGCTCACCAACAAGGTGAACTATTTCAAAAATTGCAGCCAAATTAGGAAGACTGCTGTTTGATGTGATCCTATACATGATACACAATATAGGACACATACACAATATAGGACACATACACAAACAAATTACAACATTTTTTATTGCAATCAATTATTACAGACTGTCAGTTGCAGCTTGTTCATAAACTGACTTAAATTGTAGGCATTGTTTTATGGGCTAGTTCTTGTGCTGTGCTACTCTCTGTATGCTCACTATGGTAAATGTGTGTCTTTATATGGAGATACCTTACTTTGTGCCTGTTAATGTAAAATAGAGTGTGTTCCTCATTTTTGGAGAGTGGTCATAACTAAAGAGCTAAAGCATCTCTGCTAAACCCTTTTTTTTTTTTTTTTTTTTTGCCTGCTCTTCACTGATGAATGGTGTATTATTTTAAATTCCTTGCAGGACTTCTTTTGTTTGCAGCCAATATAACCACTCTATAATCCTATTTGAATGCAAGATACATTATGTTGTAAATCTGAAAAAGTGCTGTGCTGACTTATACTGTATCTTTATATTTGCAGACAAAGTGGAGGGCCCCCTGTCATGGTCAGTTTACCCAGGAAACTTTTTTTAATCAATTAATTGGCTGTGTGGGAATAGTGATAAAATGATAATGATAATAACTAACACAGTGAAAACTAATAATAATAAAGATGAAAGTAGTGGATGTGTGCCTAATGAAAGTTGGCATAACGTTTGATTTAGTGGTTGTTCGTTTACCATGAGGTTATAATTATGAAGAGCTTGTTCAGGTGCTATAAAAGTTTTCAGAAGCGGATGAAAGTGTAATTGCTCTCGCTTGTTGGATTCATCGTTGCGGCCAGCAAAACCAGCTGCTTGTCTTTTAGTGGTCAATAAGGCATACTTTGTGGGCATCAGCCAGACCAATTTATTTCTAATTATTCGCTCAGCCATGCTTGGATCAAATGGGGCAGCTGCTAGTTGGATAGATTTTAAACATCAGTTTAAATTCCAGGGATCCTCTTGTGATTATTGACATTCAGGCACACGCGAATGAGAATATTCAGCATACTGAGAGTAACATCTGTCAGTCATTTCAGCCTTCCAGCATTGCCGGTGTTTCGCCTACAGATATCTCCTGGTAAGCAGTCTACATTTAATTCCATTGTACAAATACTCAAATGTGCTCAATTACGCATGGTGCACATCTCATCTCTTTCATCTTTTAAATGTCACTGTATTATAAGCAATGCTCATGTTGATGTGTACTCATAAATCACTTGTAGCCAGAGGTGGCCTAAAAGCTAACATGCTGCTTTGGGGTTAGGTAGGAACTCATCCATAATTTCCCAGGATGCAGGGTGAGGGGTGTGGGCAAGGGAGGTTGCTCCTGTTAAAATGCCCCACGCTACAGGGGGCACATGTTTACTGACAGCCCCACAGAGGCTGCGAACAATCACCTGCTACCACACGTTCCTTTAGGGGCCATGCTGTTACATTAATGCATGGAGCTTCATCTCATTATTCATAGCTGCTTGACTCCAGGGGGAAACTGTTGGGATGGAGCCACTATAGTAGCAAATGGATACTGGGTCATCTTTAGCATTCCAGGTGGTATCAAGCCAAAGGGAAAATGGCCCATAGAGAGAGCACTGTAGCGTTGTGTCATGCAAAATGGAAAGCATGTTTAAATTTAGCCTAAAATGTGCTGATTACAATATAATGAATATGCTCGGGTTTAATGTGCTTACCTTGTCCGTTTGTCTTTATTTCAACTGAGAGGAACTGGCTGGAAGAGAAAATAGTCATTCATGACAGCGATTAAAATGCCAAACTCCGTTATGAATAAAAACCCACAAATCAATAAAGAAATGCAATAAAGACCTCAAGGGCGCTCGTTTGAAAAGCATAGCAATAGTTAGTCTTTCTCCAGTAATCCAGAAATGAAAACTTTAAATATTCTGATGTTGTATTCCATCAGACGGGTTACAATTTGAAATTCAGTAGTTACATTGCATTTACTAATCCCACATTAATACCAGTACAATTTCCGTGTTCCAGTACGGATATTTTGGGAGCTCTCTTATTTACCTATTTTACCAAGGGTTTGTTGCAGGGGTAATATCATTTTTGTCTCTGGGTGTTCAGTGGACTGGTCCAGGATCTGCTAGCATGGCACAGTACAGAAGCTTGAGATTTTGAAAGGGGATCAGGTTCTCAAACAAGAAATTTCAGTGCCGTCTGTAGGTTAATGTTAAGCTAACTACTGACGGTCAATAAATTCCTGCTTGTTGTAACCGTAAAGTTTTCGTTCAATTACAGTTACTATCAGAATGGTTATAAAAAGGCAAGTAACAAAGGAAAGCATAGACTGGTAATGACCCAAAATAATGATCCAAAACATTAGAAGAAAAGAAGCAGACTGTGGCTCCATATGATGAAGACCAGCACAGTCTCTAGTCTTAAATCCCATGGAGCTGGTTTGGGATGAACTGGACGGAAGTGCAACACATTCATGGGAGCTCCTCTAATTTAGATAAAATTTAGTTCAACAAGAAGATTTTGTGTCAACTTTATTTTTTTAAGATTTAATTTCACAAACTCAGAGGTGTTTTTGGTCTAAAGTAGCATCCTCGACTAAGCTAATAGCTAATAAATGTCGAACCCCTTCCTAAAAGTTTTTAGTGCAGTTTTTTTGCACAGCTGAAAGGCTGAACGCTGCATCCCCTCGTGTGTCCTGAAAGAGTTCTTTCTCTGCAACTTCAAAGCAGACACTATGCAAAATAAGCTCATAGAATGAAAAAAGAAACACAACCGTAGAGAATCAGGTTAAATATAACGTCCACACCCTCGAACTTCAGCTTCACTGATATTATATGAGAGGAGTGAGGACTTCAAAGGGAGTCTGGGTCCGATCGATGGGGCCGATTCCAGGGTATTATGTTGACTCTTGCAGCTGTAATCAACAACTTAAAGGGAGAAAAGGAATGGTCCTTCCTTCTCTGCCCCCTTCTACCTCGAGAATATCAGACTTTTCATTTCTCACTTCTGGCTTTAACCTCCACTGTCACTCTAAACTTCCTTTATCTGTTTTCCTGAGATGATCACAGGGTGTCAGTGGAGCCTAATGAATCATCAGTATGTACAGTATACTTGTGCAGTGGGAGCCATTGTTGTTTTTCTCAACCCAGTCAAAAATGAGCCTTAAGCACTATGTGCAAACACAGAGGTGGCTTTCACTCCTTTGTGGTGGAATTTAAAATATTCATAACTTATACACAGTACTTTCGACTCTGTGAGGGGAAGGCATGGAAACTGCGTTATGGTCTCTAGCTTCCTGAAAAGACACTGTGAAATAGAAAAGCGACTCCACATCCTGAAATGATATTTATAAATCACAGCAGCATGTTGGCAGAAAATTCCAAGAATGGATTGAATCAATCCACGAGCTCTGCAAACGAATCATCCTCCACACACGCTACGTGGCTTATGTTCAAGGCAGTCATCAGCAGGGTGCAGTATGATAAAAATGTGATTATGTTCTTTTAGAAATTTTCTTTCTTTTTTTTTTTTAGTTTAGTTTTGTTTGGGTTTATTTCCTGTTTGCCTGCTTGTGGTTTCCTCTGAAGTGAATTTTTTGTTTTTTGGAATTCAAGCTGAAGCAGTAAAACAAAGTAATTCCCTCGGTTGTATGCGACACAAAGGAAGTCTCTTTCAGGTCTTTTTTTTATCAGGTGATCTCTAACAATTTTCATTCTTAAGACATTGTTTTGTGCTACTTGAAGAAGCGTAAGCTCGAGCAAACAAACGTGCCCGCTCTTACATGATGTTACAAATTCTATGTTTTCCTACTTCACAAAGAAACACTCAAGGACACACTGCACCTACAAGCCAGTGAGGAAATCCCAGTGCAGCTTCAAGAGAAAAGTTTCTGACAGGTTTATTGGGGGGACGTAGATGTGAGCCCAAGGGTTCTCAAGAAGTGCTTAATACACGATTGTTACAGAACGCGGATGAACTCTTTGACGCTAAGTGCGGAGCCAAGAAAAGCCAGACCCTCTGAGATAAGAACGGAGCCGTGTTACAGTGGTGAATATTTTATCACATCATATCCAAATAATTCTTTTTATCTGTCTCACTCTTTTACCTGTGGACAGAATCCATTTAGGAGGTGAACGCCCCCCCAAACTCATCTTGATGGCACCAAAGTCAAAGTCTGGGCTAATGGGTAAGCTTGGCACAAAGTGCATCTCCCTGCTGAGGTATTCTGTACTTTCATCTGTCTTTTGTATGGTTTTTCTGTCTTTAATAGTCTGAGTACCCTGTCTTTTGTCTGGATTCATAAGTGCCTTGAAGGGCCCTTTTAGTCTCCAACATGAATACTATAGACCAGGTGTGCTGTTTAATGTACTAATGCAATTAAAAGGCGTGAGAGCAGAGCGCATATTTACCTTAAAAATAGAATGTGTTAAGGATGCATAATTGGCCCCGTGCAAGGCTGGCTGCTTAAATATTCAGTGGTTATACTAATGAGTGTCACCACAAGAGAATTACAACGAGGTGTAACAAAAAGCCTCCGGCGGTCTGTTCACCCACTTTTTAATATCTGTGATCAGGGTATTGGGCTAAATATGGTCCTACTTTGTTCTGGAATAAAAAAAAAAAGCACAATACCTTAAAAATTATATTAAACATGTCTCCTGACTCATGGGAGTTGTGTATATTCAGAATTATTCTGAATTTGCTGCTGACCATTTATTTATGACCTGTGTTATGTGTGGGTTAGTATTTTTCAGTGAAAGAAGTGCAGATTTTGGAATTAGAATTATTTGTTCCCGATCCCGTCTCTCTCTCTCTTCATTTTTTTGCTGGGCAGTTGAGACAACATGTTCTTAGCCTTGAATAGTCTTGACTGCTGGATACTCAGTGTCCTGACAATGTCTTGTCGTGCTGACAGGTAACTGGAGGAAAAAATGGTTTTCAGATCGAAGCTATTTTTAGATGCCCTCTAAACTGTAATACAGTCTTTTTGCTGTTGCTGCTTTCTAAATATCTGCTAAACCAATGTAATAATGTAACTATATTTAAGGACATTTTAAACACTTAAATATTTCTATTTTATTCTACTTTACACTTTACTATGCTACATTACAGAAAGGCGTATTTGAAGTTTTTCCTTTCCTTTCCTACTCCATTAATTGTGAACTACAATGCAGAACTAATTGTAAAATAAGTAGTAAAGCGTTTCTTAGGTTTTCATGCATCACTGGTAATATTTGTAATTTTACTTAAACTGAAGTTTGAATGCAGGACTTCTGCTTGTGATGCGCATTTTTGTGTTGTTGTGTCTTTGGGAAAGGATCTTCCACCACTGTAGTAGACTCAGAGGCCTTCAGCTCAATTTGCCTGCCACCATGCAGCCCACCCCCAACACTCGACGTAATGATATAAATGGTTGTGTTCAATGTGTAATAGTAGAGAACAACACATTACTACAACAGTCACTGAGAGGATAAAAATAAATGAAATCTGCTCAGTTAAATTTCTGCTAAAATTCTAAATTGTGTCAGAAAGAACGAAGATCGAGAATTTTTACTTGGTTGTTTTAGGGCCCCTTTGTGGCTATGAGCAGCAGCTTCTTAGTTTGCTCTTGCATAGCACAGCAGACTCATGGAAGATTGTATGGAAACTTGCCCATTCATTTAAATCAGTCTGTTTGTTTTTACAATACTACATAAAGCTGGAGATAGTAAGGATTTAAACTTTACGAATCCCAGCTTTAAGGAAGGTGCAGCACGCAAGGCCATCAGTCGGTAAACCGTCATTTCAGTCTAAGCCGTAGAAAGTGAAACAGCTTGATAGATCAATACTACATTCTCTTTGTGCAGTGAATCAACAAATACACCCAAAGGATCACAGAGGGACAATTGTCCATGGGTTTGATACATTACAGCCGCTTTGTCTGTCAGTGAAGATGGACACATACATCCACAGTTCGACTGTGTAACTTCTGATGGCATGTGCGCTAAAGTCAGCTGGTTCACAATGAAATACTGTTTGAGTAAAGACTAGGAGAGACATGAATGCTGCTGGAAGAAGACTTTAATGCTGCTGTACAGCCCCTGCATGAGCAGGTAGTGTGTTGTGCTCTAATCTACTTCTACAGAGAAGTGTGGAAATACTCATGAACAGGCAGGTAACAGCTTTGGATTATTGCGCAGACTATGGGAATATATTTGAAAATATATAATATATAAACTCTCCTTAAAGAGGAAAGCACACATCAGTAGGAGGGTTACGATTAATGTCTGTTCAGGGTGGAAGAAATGTGCTTTAAAAATGGATATATATTGGATACAAAGAAGAGGGGCTATCAAATATTCAGGTGTGATGATCTTCTAGGAAGCAGTTGAAATTACATTTTCCAATTCATCTGTCTCTTTCTTTCGCATGTTTTATAAGTTATAAGTATCACACTTGTTAATCAGGTCATGTTTTTCCTTTCCCCCTGCTCTGCCAGTTACGAAAGAAATATGATCCAATATGTGAAAATGCGATTTAATGAACCTTTTCTGTGCCCAGTCCAGAAGACTGGGATGTAGATTACTGTAATGAATAAGAGGATAGAGCTTGCTTTGAGATGAACGTCACCAAAATGCAGATGATGGCTTGAAAGCTGTTAAAGTAAGTTTAATTTATCACGGTCTATTACAGCGTGTACAAGCTTTCATGATCAAGGAAATGACCCGTTTTTCCAAACAACCACACAGCATGTGGTTCGAACACACTGCGGGAGTGAAAATGTATTGGGGCTTGATTTATCAAGCAGTGTAGAAATTTCTGTGAGCTCTGCTGTAATAATATGTAATCTACAGCCCGATCTGTCTCTGCATGATTTGAGTTTTTGCTCAGTTTTACATTTCCATCCTTTCAGTGTAAATTTTACATGCATCATGATATGCGTGCACTGATATTCTGAAACCAGAAAGGTTTTTTTTTGTTTTTTTTTTTTTGATAAGGGAAATCGGGAGATACACAGCATATCACTGCATGTTCTTGCTGCAATTGTGGCCCAGTCGTTATCAACTACCTCTTGTCTCCTCTCTGTCTTATAATGGGGTTTGTCAGAGGTTTACTTTCTGCGCAAGTATCCGAGTCACTGAAATCCGAAGCCTCTGTTTCTGTAGTCTTCTCAAAACTCTGTGGTTTCTGTTAAAGAGTAGAACTTCATCTTCTTGCCTTGCAGGTTATAAACAGTACCATTTTAGTAGTCTTTAGAGTCTCTGTCAAATTTCTTCAGCTTGTATGCCTTCAAGTCTTTATGGAGTTCCTCGATAGTCAGAGTTATTTCATGTGTAATAGTAGTCATTGTCTCCAGATTCATTTTTTCTTCCATTTTCTTCTCCACTTGCTGTATTTCTTGTCAAATTTCTCTGAGTTTTTTTTTTTTTTTTTTTTTTGTAGTTCTAACAAGCAGCTTTTCTCACTTATGTGGAAAGTCCAAATCCTCTACATGAATGCTGGGGGCTGGATCAACTAGAGCTATGATTTACTTAAAGAGGTGCATTTACTTAGATAATGACCTTTTCACAGATGTCAAGACTCTGCAGACTAGAGGAGCAAGTTCACACCAAGCCCTGTGGCTGAACCATATATTAATGCCCTTTCAGTTGATGAGTAATTTGCGTGCTGCATTCAACTGAATACCAATTATAGCCTAAAATTATTCGGAAAAGAGCACGAAATTCAACTCAAATGACAAAAACAATAAATAGAATAGCCGGGAGAAACATGCATAAATAGGCCTACAGAAATCAAATAGGCTCACACTAAGCAAATACAGTGATTGCTGACATTCTCTTCTGCAACCCATCAGTGACTAATGACTGCGTATGGTTGTACTCACCTATTTGGGCCTCACGTTGCAAGTTGCTCAGTCAATCTCAGCGCATAATATGACAAATCCACTCTGTACTCCTCAGATAGTTTAATATATATTTTTTTTTGAGCAAAGAGAATGAGTCTACAGTGAACAGTCACAACAACAAAGGGATTGTCAAAAGCAGAGAAGCTGTGCACACAGCGCTTACAATGGAAAGTCACCGGCATTTTAGACAAACCCAGCATACACCTGTTGGCTCTGCAGTGACAGTGTGAGTATGTTGCAAGCACACTGAATTAAGTGCAACAATGCTTTTGCAACAATGCAGAGTGATAATAATGCTAACCCAAATTGTAACCCACATAATGTAGTCATTCTTAATTTTATTGCACTGACTTGGTTAAAGGTTTTGTTTCAAGTTATGCTGAAGATGGTGCAGATTAGTGTTTGTTCATATCCGTCACTCTAAAGACATCTTCCCTTGCCATTTACTGGGAAGTCTGAAGCATACTGTCTTTTTGGGTTGGGGCATACAAGTTAGTTTTTTTAATCAGTTTTTTGGCACACGTGCCGGCACATGGTGCTGAATCTGGGGCAGCCCTGGGCATTGCTTGTAATTTGCCTCACCTTCCAAGCTCACTATATGTACCTTGTTGTTCCAGATCCTGGTAGCTGAGTCTTGGAGATGCCAGTGCCAAGCCCCAAAGTTACTTAGTTTGAAAAGTACCTTCGTCTGTGGCTAGTTCATTTAGTATGCCTATAGTATGCACAAGAAAATAAATGTTAAGTCTCTGAAGTCAGAAATCATTGTATTACGTGTTCTTCGCTCTTGGGTCCAGTTAATCACCATTAAAGATTTACCCTCCTTGTTTCATTGGCTCTCACTGAAACTCACACTCAAAGAATAAACTCAAATGTTGATGCCAAAATTCTAGCCAGTGCAACCACCATTTTCTGTCTATAAGGATAGAAAATCTATGCATATGTCCATGCAAGAAAATGCTAAAGAACAGCAGACAAACCTTAGATGCTTCTGCCCAGACTAGTCAGTTTAAATTAGATCAAAATTAAAACTTGATTTCACACTATTGTACAGGTCGGGGTTCTCTTCTCTAGAGACTCTTGCAATATTTAAGAGGTTTTTTTTTTTTTTTTAGATTATGTGCTTCACATACTGAAGAAAGAGGGAAGAATAGCAAGCAGATCATAATGTAATCAAAGCACTTGAAAACAATTCACTGTCATTCTAAACAGAGGGGGGATGCAGGGAATTTGCATTAACTCTAATCACGCCAGAGGTGTCCTCTAAAGTCATTCACTGAAGTCTGCACATGATGATGTGTCTGACATGTGAGTTAAATCATTTTTCTTTCATGTCATCCCTGTCTTGATGGTTTTGATATTGACGTTATGATGCCACATGCTTTGGGCTGGTGTCAAAGATCTTTAACTACAGGCTAATAATTCTGTTTGCATTTGAGAAGGGTCTCTCAGACACCTTAAAAACCCACAATAGCGTTCATTTTTTATGAAAGCTGTGTGGGGCGATGTGCCTCTGTGCTGTAATACAGTGTCAAAGGCAGAATTGCCTCTTTTGATGCAGCTCTAAAGCCCCCTGGAGTAACATTTTATGAGAAGTGTAGCACCTCACAGTTTATCAAGGAATTTTACTCAAACGTCCTTTCTAGTGAGGTGTTTAAGATTTTTTTTTTTTTTTTTTTTTATATCTCTATACTGGAGGTCTGTGGTAGCGATGACTCATCACAAAATGGTTGCCAAAAACTTCTGAGCCTGGCCTTGCTTGTCTGACAAAATTTTTTTATATGTTTATAGCACCATGCACATCCAGGCACCTGTCCAGGTCTGGAATAAGGTTTATCCAGAGTAGAGTGTGTGTCCCATCAGCTTCAGAGCTGTTTCTGATGGCTGTGCAAAAAGGTTATTTCCACTCATGCAGCCGTAGCACACTATATTTGCCTTTTTCACCTGAAGTCTCCATTGAATCGTTGGCATATTTGCAAAGTGCCTGCACTAGCTGCAAGCAAAGGGCAGGCTATTATAGCTGACGATAGCCTAGCAACCTCTTCAAGTAAACAAAGTCAAAACCCTCATAGTGTAAGGGTGGAGGTAATTTCCATGAGACAAGCCAGCGCCTTGCCTGTATGTTTATGTCATACAACTCATTATGTTTGGTTTAAAATAATTTGCATAATGCAAGGCAGCAAAGCCTGCAGGGGTTTTTGTGTGGGGAGGATGGAAACCACTTGAAGATAATATGAGAGGAAGATAAACGGACATTTAATCAATAGTATTTTATGGGTACTTGTGCTTTACTTTTGTATTTCCATATAATGCTACTTAATACTTTCACTCCACTTCTCATGTGGTTTCATTTCAGTAAATGTTCAGATGATCCAGTATCTCACCAAATATCAAAGATTAGAGAAAAAAACATTTTTTCTTCTTTCCTCTCCCATTAATCATCTCACAGTCCCTCAGATTTATTTATCAGGCGTCCCTGTTTATAAAGTAGTTCAAACTAGCTTCATCTGCAGCAGCTACAACAGTAACATGCTGCTAACACACTGATGCTTCAGTATTAATTATCCAGAAATGTCATATATAATAATATATTAGTCCGATGGCTCAGATGGTATTTTCACTTAAGTAAAGGATTTGAATACTTCTTTACACCACTGACTACTGTACATTGTTTGGAAGGGAATGTATTGTGTCAAAACTTTGCTTGTTTGAGCTTGTTTTATGCTGTTTTATGTTTCATGAAAAACTGGTGTCCAGGTGGAGATGACAGTGGTTTAAAATCAGGGTTTTACGTTTAATTCTTTGTGTGATTTGAGTGCAAATGCACAGACTTTTATTTTGCAACAAAAAGACTTACTTCAAAGTCCATGGTACAAGTTTTATTAAGGGGATAATCTGTCATTTGTTTTACAGCATCATTAGTTGTTTTAATCACAATATTAAACATAAACATGCTTAAGGTGTTTTCCCCATTGGAAGCCACACTGGAAAAGGCATAATTTTCATTGGAAAGTGTGTTTAAAGTCAGTAAACAGTAAGCAACTGACCAAAACAAAACAAAGTGGAGTTGCAGCCACTATCTCAGAGAAATCACAGACATATTCCTTTTAATTTGCATTCAAATGGTGAATGTAGTCTTTAAAACTATGCTCTAGATGGAGATGTCCTGATATAACCAGGACATTTTTAGTAAGCAGTAGTGGTGAGGATCTGAGAGCAGCAAAGTTGTCTGTCCAGCATCCACCCAAAGATGTTCTTTTCTGGTGTGTACTGAGCACTACAGCCTCATGGGGCTGCCTAGCTAGGCTATCGACTTCAGCTCTTAATTACAAATGATTTCTTTTTTACAACGTATTCACTTATTTATTTAACTGTTTCTTAAATTATTTATGAGTAATGAATGGCTGTACTTAGTTACACTCAGCCAGATTTGTTTCATATCAGATAAACAGCTGTACAGATGTTTAGCCTGGGCTGCTCATCATGTGCAAAAGATTAACATTCAGATAATAAGTAAAGTTTACCTTAAGCTGCTAACTTATAATCATACAATTAGAAAAAAACTGCTTCTCACTTTCACAGCATACCTTCCTACTTTACTTTTGTTCCCATTTTATCTGCACAGATTTGCTTTTATAAAGATAATAAACAGCTACTCTCTCGCGGTAATGAAAATATTTTTTTACTGCGAGAGACAGATGGTTTCAAATCTCTGCCCCACTAGAGTGGTCTTGTGAGATCAAGATTAAAATTTCACTTTGCATAAAGGAACACTCACATGCCTCCAATGGGTTTATTAAACTTCCTTGAAACAAAGTCATAGTTGTATGTAATTATTTTAGATATGGTTTTGTTCCTCTGCAGGGCCTAATATGTCTAAATGGAAAGTAGCATGATACAGGATTTGTCTTCCTGTGACTCACTGGTTGGCCGACACTAAACTAGCTGTTTCCTTTGAATTTGCAGTTCAGTTTATGCTCTCCTGTCAACCTTCGACCCAGGAAGCAACACATCAGCGCCTCCATCCTCACATGACCCCAAGGTGGACGATTCCAGCAAGGTCAGTCTTTTTTCTAGCTATTGATCACTCTGTAGATCTGTCCCACCGACCAATAAAATGTGGAGTCAAGGACTGCTAAATCCAATCACTGGGAGCCAAAAGGACTATATCATCCCCTGCGTCGAAGGACTTTATGATTTGGAACCAATTGACTTGGTTGTGATGCCGTAAAACAAAGTGGATTGTTCAGATATATTCAACATCAGGCCTTGATGATTAAGATGTGAGATTCAGCAACACAGCAGCTCTAGTTTATGATCACTGGATTAGGAACAGAATCCATATTTCATAAATGAGGGTGTCGCTGCAGAGTAGAATTTCACATGAGGTGTTCATTATTTCCTCCTGAACAAATATCTAGTTCAGAGAAACAATTGGAGCCCACAACTTTAAATAATGTAAAACAAGCGTATGAAATCAAACATAATTGATTGCGCCTGGTTGATTGAAAAAATATTGAAGCTCAGATATGGTTACTTGTGATCAATCCTTTTATTTTTCGGTGTATGTGCTCTTATAAGAACTACAACAGCTGAATTATTTCCTGGAAGGTTTAAGGGCAGGTGTAGGGACAACGAGGAGAGAGACAGAGACAACTAAGATAAACTTGTGTCAAAAAATGAAATTGTTGAGATCAGGAACTTGTTTCCCAGCCAACAGGGAGTTGGAGTTGCCTGGTTACCTGCTGTAGACTGCGAAAGTGTTTGTAAACTGCCTCACAGTCTTTGGTGACTTGACAGCTCATCTCTTCAGGTTTGACAGCCTCCTCATAGTGCTGGACATCACCTGATTTTTCACTTCAGGTCTGACTGCATAGTTGGAATATTTGGTTATATTTTATTTATGTTTAGCTTCTGTCTTTAAGTTTAGCTTCTGTCTTTTTACTATGGATGATTTATTGCAAATGAGGAGTGTAATCAGCTCTTGTACATGTGTAGCCATCCCATAGTTTAGACAGAAGTGTCTCAGCAAATAGACTACTGGGTAGATTGCCATGACACTTGATACACACATTCACGTACCCTAAGACGAAACATAGTAAGTGCTATCATCAGGTCAACATTTTAATATGGTGTTTATGACCAAATAGCCACAAAACTAAATAATTCCCATCAGCCTCAGCTGTGTTTGGTGCATGCTTAGCATGTTAGTTATTGAACATTATGCCTGCTAATTGTTAACATTGTCATTGACGGCATGCTAGCATGCCAAGGTTAAGCTCATGTTGCATTCAAGCAATGTCAGCAGAATGAAAAGAACAGAAAAATGCATTTTATTCTGACTTAGGAGTGTTTGGTATTTTTGGTTAGGCCCAGTGCTAATCTTGTGGTCACACCAGATAAACACTCTAAATTAGCTAGTTTTTTTTTTGTCTTACGAAACCACAAACAAATAAACAAACAGTGTACAGCTCTTATGATATTAGCAGAATCAACTGTGTAAGTCCTGATATTGGGTTTTATTTGGATGTAACTGCCAGCGGTGGTGCATTTGCAACCATTCTGCCAGCAGTTTGTTGACATGTGTGTCGTTCTTTTCACCGAGTGGGAGATATCATTGGCGTCAGAAATCCTCTGTGACTAGGATTTACAAGTTGGATGATGATGTGACCGTTTTTTCCCCTTGGCTGTTCGCAATTATGGTTTAAAGGATGTAACGAGAACACAACATTAAAGCACCCCTCACTGGAAGTACAGCCTCACAGGAACACTAGCATGTCTTCTGTATGATCTGTAGACTTTTACGGCGTGTCCCAAAACTATCTTCCACACGAAGTCTAAGCAGGTTTTAGGTATGTGGTGCGTTCACAAAGGGAAAGAGACAAAGAACTAGACTCAAACCACAGTATGCTTATATATGTTGAATGTGCTGTTGACGTTATTCTCCCATGATACAATGCACAATGGGAATGGAAGAGCTGCTCACAACTGTACGTACTGTAAATAAATTGTGGCTAGTGGTGAAACAGCTGCAGAAAGATCTAAGAAAACAAAGAAATAAGTATTAAATTTCAGAGAAATTATTTTTAATTCATTGGCTGTGAGTTTCCAAAGTCAGAGTTCTTGTAAGGGTTTAGTATGTTGACTTTTTTTGTGTGTGTGCTAACTGCTGAAACAGCATATTATTACAATTAGTAACCACAGACTTGCTACTTAGCTTCTGAGATACAGGCGCCTCTTTTGGTAAAATACATTTCTTGACATCTTTTAATTGTTTTTAACTATATAACATGGTATTCTATCACATTCTTATTCATTCATGTGTGTTTGTTTTCTTTTGGTGACATGCTCTCGGTTGAGCCGTCGTCGTGGTGATGGTTTTGCTCTGCACTTGTCAGTCAGACGGCGTGGGTGTACACTCTGCCGTACGTAGAGTTTCTGTTGTCAAAGGTTTCTGTAGGTGTTACTCCTGTCTGTCGGTTCGGCCATGTTGGCTATCTCTGCTCATGTTTACCCATTCACTCTGTTAATTCTAAACAAGCCGCTGTTGCTGCTCCAGTCATATAGAATTTATCACTGCCAGGACTCCTGACGAGTCTTTTTTTTTCTGTAATTGCTACGCAAATCAGATGTTAACACATGTAGTAGGTTTTTGCAATCAAGCTAAAAGCTGAATCTATGGTGCTTTATCACTCTGTAATAGCACGTGATACAGCAGACATTATTTACATGCACATTTAGCAGGTGATAAGCGAGTTAATGTATTACATTGCTCTACTGATTGACAGCACATAAAATACCACTAATCTGTTTCACTCACTTTTTTATGATGGTAAAACAAGTCAGCCGTTTACTACCTTATTAATTATGATTCTTTTACAAATGATGTGTGAAAGATATACTATGCATTATGTGGGCATATATAAATAACATACAGTTTGATTTTTACACTGCTTGATAAATCACAGTGCAGTAATATTTGAGCCCTTCATGGGGAACATGCTACTCTGTGCTCTGCTCAATTTAACTTAAATGATTACTGTTTTGAGTGTTTTGTTTTTCAGCTGTATGTACATTTAGACGATACTTTTGATTCACTGTGTTGACATTTCAAATTATGAGCTCTTGGTGTCAAAAGTGTTTCCTCTCATCTCATCTTCCTTACATTAGGTCCTCACAAAGCACATTTTAAGATGATAAGTAGGAGTTATCAGATAAAAACTACAGGATAGGTTTTACCTTGTAAACTTGTGATTCTGATCCTTGGAGAGGGAGGACGGTTTTATTTCGTTCATTTCTGCAACACGGTTATTTTAAAACGCATTATTCTGATAGATTTTTCTTGGTAAATGCTTCACTGGATTCCGTCCTTCAGTACAGAAAGACAGTCCATCAGCATTCATCTTAGGATGCATCCTGACATTCTAGTTTAATCGCTTCACAAGGAATACAGAGATGAATACTTTTTGGTATCATCGAGTTATCTTGTAAAAACAAAAGAGGCTGTTGTTGGATATATATGGATTCAAAGCAGAATGTTCTGTTGACAGTGGCTTTAAAGAACAATCAGGTATCAGCACACGTTTGAAAGGTTTCATGACTGAAAGTATCTTTGAAAACTGACTCACAGACACTCAGGGAAGTTCAAAGAATTCCTTTAACCCCTGTTAAGGGAATCACAGACTTTAAAAAAACAAGATCACTTAATTTAAAACTTACATATGACCCCTTTTAGTCCCGCACCAGCAGTGCAATATACAGTCACCAGCCACTTTATTAGGTACACCTGTTGAACCGCTCGTCAAGGCAAATATCTCATCAGCCAATCACACGGCAGCAACTCAGTGCTTTCAGGCATGTAAACATGGTCCAGACAACCTGCTGAAGTTCAAACTTAGCATCAGAATGAAGAAAGGTGATTTCAGTGACTTTGAACATGGCATGGTTGTTGTTGCTGGTCTGAATATTTCAGAAACGGCTGATCTACTGGGATTTTTCCCCACAACCATCTCTGGGGTTTACAGAGAATGGTCCAAAACAGAGAAAATATCCAGTGAACGGCCGTTCTCTGGGCCTTGTTGATGCCAGAGGTCAGAGGAGCATTCCCAGATTACTTAGAGCTGATATTAAGGCAACAGTAACTCAAATAACCACTCATTACAACCAAGGTATGCAGAAGAGCGTCTCTGAATTCACAACACATCAAACCCTGAAGCAGATGGGCTAAAGCAGCATAAGACCACACTGGGTGTCAGCTAAGAACAGGAAACTGAGGCTACAATTAGAGCAACATGGGCTCACCACATTGTACAATAAAAGGTTGGAAAAATGTTACCTGGTCTGATAAGTCATCGCAAACTGGTTTCTTGAACATGACAATGACTTCACTGTACTCAACCGGCCTCCACAGTCACCAGATCTCAATCCAAAAGAGCACCTT
Source organism: Toxotes lorentzi (assembly GCA_037833715.1). Classification (NCBI taxonomy): domain Eukaryota; kingdom Metazoa; phylum Chordata; class Actinopteri; family Toxotidae; genus Toxotes; species Toxotes lorentzi. The sequence goes on from JBBMJY010000003.1 coordinate 14,424,038, forward strand.
TGGGATGTAGTGATGTTAGTGTCAGTGTTAGTAAAATATTTAAAGTATAATATCCCGGCACAGATTTTATATATGCAAAATAATAATAGTAATAATTTCACATATGTATAAATATGTACTGTTTTAATTCTAGCCAGCTTCTTATTTGTTTATTTTGGCTGATCTACACTAGTTTTGCTCGAAGTAAATAAAAAGTGTTTGGGGATGAGCAAATGCTAAACGTCTCTTACCAAAGAAATACACAGCCTGTGAGGTGAGGAGGCACTGAACATGGGCCAGTCCTTCCAGAGAGTAGCTTCTTCTCACGCAGGCGTCCTTTGCATGGATAAGATCAATTGCAAACTTCTTTGCCCTTTGCCTTCTTGCTCCTCTTTGACATCGTCTGAGTCCTCAAGGGAAGACAACTGGCAGGGAGGATAAGCTGCTCAGTGTTGCAGATGAATTGTTGCCTTAGAGTGGGAGGAAGCAACCAGACTGTGAAGAAGTGATACAGTGGTACACAAAATAAAGCTGTACCTCTTCGACTTTCTAGTAGATGGTGTGAGATGTTCTTTTTAAAAGTTAGGGCTGGTGATGGCACCTAGACCAAACACAAGCCATAACAAATTGATGTATAAAGTCTATCATTATCTTGGTTTAAAAAAAAAAAAAAAAGGCATAAAGCATTAAAACAGAAAAACGATCTTCATTTTTCACTGTGCAAATGTTCGACACTGCGTTGTAGTTGTGTGCAGCCTTGTTGACTAACCAGCAATTTTCTCACATTTCACATTAATTTTTTTTCCTGTTACCACTGCATCCGTGATAAAGATGTCCAGGCTTTTAAAAAGGAAAGCGAAAGGCAGGCACCAATATTGCCATGACAGGGAATAAAAATTTAAAAAAAGCATTCTTAAATGAAAGTTTCTGAAAAAATGAACAATTATAAATGGGTATTTAATGCCCTTGACAGCTATGTCCCATGAGGAATTTACAAATTCAATTTTCAACTAAAACCTCTGACGATCATTTCAGACCGTTACTGGAGCTAATTACATGTGCTGGTGATTTTTACTTTTACAGGTCACAATTACAGGTCTTTTCTTGACGAGCTGCAATTTTTGAGCATTGCTGTAATTCATTGCAAAAGATCACAAAAACACCTGCAAACTCTATTACACATTTTCAGAGACCTCTAGAATTTTCTAATTTTTTCCCTCAATATTCACAACAAAACTCTTGATAGGCGTAAGGTACAGCAATGTGAACACCTGTATTTTATTATGTAATCCAGTACAATAGCCCTGCAATAAGTGCAGCCTTTATAAAGCTTATAATGTTTAGTTTGTGTTGACAGTGTCTCAGAAGTGCTGACAAATTAAGCCTTTGGCTTCAGAAAGCCGGTACTTATTGCAGGACTGTGTGGGGCTGCAGTATGTTGTATAGGTGTTCGTGTGGGGGGGGGCGGGAGGAGAAGAGGGGGGGGGGGAGGGGGGGGGTGGGGGGGGGGGGGGGGGGGGGGGGGGGGGGGGGGGGGGGGGGGGAG
>JBBMJY010000003.1:14425662-14484717 GCA_037833715.1 Toxotes lorentzi
TAAGAGGGGTGGAAAAGGGAAGCTTTGGGTTTAAGAAAGCGGGGACTGGGGGAAGGAGTGGGGGGGGGTGAAGGGGGTGGGAAGGGGGTTAGGGTCTCCCCCCCCCCCCCCCGCATGTGAACATGGAAACATCCTTATTATACACATTTGTTGCCAGGATGAAGAGCTGTTGGATGCATAACATCACTGCAGGCAGGAAATGAATTCTATATAAAAGTAAACGTGTGGTTTTAAGTTGTTACAGAAAAGCAGATTTTTCATTAACACAATGATAACGCTGTTTTGTTTCCTCACGTAGAAACACTGCCAGCTCCACGGATGTGACTGCCTCATTGTCTCTTGGTGTTGTTTATACTGAGGTGGTATTCATGAGTCTAATTAATATTGCCACTTAGTGTTCATCACTTATAATGAGCAATATAATCAACCAATTACATTCATAATGGTCTGTGCTGATTTCCAATTTATCCAGATGTAAATTCTTCCCCAGGTTTTAGAACTTTTGAGTAGGAAGCTAGCAGTTGATCAGATAACATGAAAATGATCTACAAAATTGAAATTCACTTTTGAAAATATCGTATCTGTTAATCTCAAATAAGGGAAAAAAAATACTAAACTGTAAATCTGTTGTGTGATACCCTCACATCAAACACAGTATACCACACTGAGCACTTTCTCTCTGAGGAGCTCAGTGCAAAATGTATAGGCAAAGATTTTTTATTTTGTAAACCTGCTGCTTTATCTGGCAGTCATCATATTAGGTGCGTCTCTATAGAGTCTTATCAAAAAGAGGTTCAAACATCTTTCCTCCTCCAACGAGTTGCTTCACAGCTGATGGTTATCACCATAGCAAAATGCAGTGTTTGTGCCATAGGCAGAACTCCACACATAACATGATTACTTAACTTTCCATGTCCTTATTTTCCTGTTCAAATAATATTCATGTATGATGAACTGTAACAACTGCCTAAAGATCAAGTTGAGATTTAGATGAAAAGAATGATTGAAAATAGATTATTTGAATGTTAATGTGTCTAGGTGAATATTAAACTGCAGCATTATTTCATAATGGATTTGTAAGTTTGTGTATATGTGGCTGTAAAAGTGTTGACTATGTATCCATGCATTAAATTAGATTTGGGTAATGTTCATAAACCTAAACAGTAATAAGTGTGTTTAATAAAGGAGGCAATGCATCTCAAAGTGAAATAACCCATTTCTTCACTAGCTTCCTAATTGGTAAAATGCCTCTGGAATTGAAATGAAGGTATTTTATATAACTGAGTAATTTTGCAGAAAACACCTAAATTTAATTCCTAAATCAAGAAGTGTGTCATCATTTTACAGTATAGAGGTCATTTTGAAGAGACCAGTGTGGATGGGTTGGCCACTAAAACACTTGGATAATCATGCCCTGGACACAGACAAAAAAGTCCTACCACACGTCCTACAAAGGAACAACACACCCAGACCCCCATACTCACACAAAATGACTTTTGTTAGTCTAGACTTTTGTGTTCAAGACCACAATCTTCAAATCCAGTGTTTTAAGTTGTCTAAACATAACCATAAAAATGTAACTCATGCTAAAGTTGTTAGGAGCAAAAAATTTCTGGCTCTTTAGCTGTTAAATGCTCCACTTTGTTCACTATCTAGTCACACACTTGGTCTGCAGTTTCATGCTGGGCAGATAGTGTACAGTGGATTTGTCAGAGCTCTTTTACCTAAAACAGGTGTTGGCTGCTTGGAAACAAGGCTGATGAGAGCAATAAAACTGAACCAAAACAGTAAAGTTGGAGAAGAGAAAACCAATACAAAGAGCTGAAAGACACTAAAAGGCCCAGTAGAGCAGAGAGAAGCTGTAGAGTTGGGTAATAATACACTGTTTGTTTGTCACCATGAGCGACAGCTTTCACACTGCAGATTGTCACTTTGATCCATTGTTCCTGTGAAAGCATTGATTAGTTCAGCTTTAATTACAGAGATGGCAGATCAAAAAACGTTCATGATTTCTTTTTGCACAGTCATGAGGGTCATTATGGATGCCACTGACAAACTTGATTTTATTATTTAGGTATGACAACAGCTCAGCTCCTCATTGTATCAGAACACAATGTCAAAGTAACCGAGTGTGGAATTGTGCTAATACGTGACAATATTTTCAACCACGTTTCTTTGGAGTCCAATACTTCAGGCGTTTCTGTATGAATACATCGCCGAGGAGATTTTTCAAAAGAGTTGGGAGTAAGCTTCTGCTGCAAGTCAAGCAGCCTCCCTGGGAGAGGAGGCGCTGGGATTGACGAAACAGTGAGAGGTGGTGTCAAGCCCACAGAGATTTAAAAAAGTATGTGCTGCATCGAATATGACTCTGTGCAGGTTTTTTTTTTCCTGAATTCCTGGTTGACTCCGAAGAACATACATCACAGAGTGTGCTGGTGTGCTGCTTGATTCTCCTCTCAGACCTCTCTGTATCGTGGAACTCTTTGTTTGTTGGACATTTTCATGATTCAGAGAGGTCTAAGAGGAGACGAGACGAGATGCTATGTTCTGTTTGTTAGCCCTATTTACATTTCATTTCTGTCTGACAAGATGCCAACTGACTGATATATCTTGACCACAGAATCAGTAGTTTGAGCCTATAAATGCACTTATATAACATTATGTCAGAGAGTCTGAATTATCCCCTTAAATGTTGGAAATGTTTTGGTAGACAGATACAATGAATGGAGAAAAAATATCAATATTTCATTAAGTTTTCCCTAGCAGTTAAAAATATCTGGTCTGTGCTTTTTTAGTGAGCTTATACAATGTGCCTGACCCGTTTGGGGGGAAAATAGACATAAATAAAATTAAAGGGACCCATTAAGCACTTTTCAGTTTCCAGAACCCAATTTAAGTTGTGCTGTAGAACAGGAAGAATCTTGAAAACACATCTAAGTATACCCACAACCCATGATTATCCTTTTGAAAGAATCGTTTTACTCTATAGGACCATTTGAAGAGAAACAGTGTTATGACCAGCAGAAAATGAATAGACTCAATAGATACACTCAAATTTCCCTTTAGCTGACAGAGACAGTGTATTTGTTGGCTGTAAATGGTTCTCTAGACCATTAGGAGAGGTTTCATTTATACTGCCTCTGGGTTTTCTCAAGACCCAGATACGCTTAATGATATACCCACACTGCACTCATGCTGTGACTTTTAAAGCCGTCTCCAATGAGAAAAGTGGGGTTTTTGTTATTACTCATGTCCTCCTTCACTCACATCTTCCTGGCCAGAGAAGCAGACAGAGAATGCTCCCGAACACCGCAGCCACGAAATGGAGCGTGACTTTTGACAGGACAAGAGGGGGTGAGAGGAGACCTTAGGGTTGGTTGGAGGGGGGGGCGTGGGTGGAAGTGAGGCAGGATTTAATCCACTGAAATTGGGTTAATGTACTATGAAGTTTCCCCTGCACAGCTCATGTGCAGCGAGATGCCAAATTTGGATCTATTTAGAAATGTTGTTTTGGATGTGGGCAGTGACAAAGAGTTGAGACAGGAAAGACAAACAGGAGAAGAAACCCCCCTCTGTGAACCTCGTGTGTGTCACATATAGAGACTGTCACTGCTCTGGGTCTGATTTTGCTTCAAGAAGAAAAAAAAAAAAAATGGTTTATGACTCTGACCTGAATGTAAATGGGTTTTCTGAAGGGCCTCTGTTGAAAATGTTTTCTGTCAGCTGCATGTTTACAATTAAATTTGTGCTTGAATAGTGAGATTGATGCCTCCATAGCAGCTGCTCTCCCACGTACTGACCTGTTTCTTTTCTTTCTTTTTTTTTTTTTTTTACCTTACATCCACATGTATGTTGTTCTCCACAGTGATATACAAGTCTTTATTTGATGTATAAGGCTACAGTACAGCGTGCTCTTTCATCACATCTTGAATGTCCACGAGCTGATTGGTCGCTAAGCTCCACGCCCCCTGTTCGGTACTGTTGCTAACCCTGATATGCTTTCCACTCTAGCACAGCAGATAAATGCAATTTACAGGCATAACAGCGGCAGATCTACCTCTTGAAATTCACAGCAATTTTTGAAACAATGGGTCCTTGATTTCAGACAGAGGTAGATAAATGCAGGCTTCACATTTCTGGCCCAAAACCATCAATTTTGTCTTCTGAAATTACAACTTTTGCTAATTTTACAAACTGTTGGTTGCTAGCTTATTAAGCTAATGACAGCTCAGTTAGTCAAGTCAAGTCAATTTTATTTAAATAGCACCAAATTGTAACAGAAATTATCTCAGGGCCAGTCTATAGCATACTCTTTATAATAGTATTTACAGAGACTCAGCATTCCCGCATGAGCAATCACTTGGTGACAGTGGTGAGGAAAAACTCCCCTTTAACAGAGAGAAACCTTGAACAGAACTTGGCTGATCTTAAATATGCACTTGATGGCTTAAATATGTAACATCATGCTAAAAGACTGAGGCTAAAGCTACATGTCAGGTAGTCAGCATCATCATCTATTGATGATCAAGATGTAGACGGCATATAAAGAAACAGCATTGTATTGCAAAGTTCACTAGTCCCAATATAGCTCTAATATATAGGGAAAATGTAACATGGCATTGGCTGTTCAACATAGATACATGTTTGTTTTCAAATTGTAGATTTTCACTTTTAATGTTACAAGAGAAGAGGCTTGCCAGTGTTTACCTGTCTCAGGTAAAAGACAGGTATATGAAGCATAGTTACTACTGTAGAATGTAAGCTAGTTAGCCAGACATGCAAGGCTGCAGCTTATGTTAAAGCAGATAAAAACAGTGTTTAATCCATTTCTAACACTTTTGCTCTCATGCTTTTGGTTTTGGTTTTGGAAGGGCTAGGAAAGAAAAAAAAAACACTCTCCAAATCTTTTATATACAGGGTGTTGCACTCTACACAAGTTTAGCTGTTATAGATTAAGGTAAAGATAAAGGCACCCATAAATTTCCTTGTGTTTCCGTAGTATTTTGTCTGGTTAATTGTTTTCTGGTCTTGTGTTAACAAAAGGTCAGGTGTGAAACTCTGCATTACCATTTTGATACATTATCATGCAGCCAGCACTTCACCAGCCTAAACTTGTGTCCTTTCATTTTTCTACAAGACAGTAAATGTTCTAATGTTTTTTAACTGAGTGTAGGTTTAGGTTCATTTTGTGCTAACATAGGATGTGAGTCCATCTTACCAGCTACTGAAGTTATTCTTTTCCTCTCTGTTTGTTTCTTTAGATTAGAAAAGTTTTATTCAGTCTATATTTCTGTTATTACTATGCAATTTTCCCTGATTGATGGCTTAGAAGTATATCATTGACTGGTGATTGGAGGGTTGACAATTGCAGGCTGAGCTGACCACAGTGGGTCAGATGGCTGCAGGAAACAAAATCAAATATTCTCAAAGAGCCGAGCGAAAGTCTGATTAAAGAAAATTGTCAGACATATTTAGAATTCATTTCAGAATAGGCATTTTGTCTGTGCATGTGTATGTATATACATGTGTTGTGTATTTTTACAGATTCCATATAAGAGCAAGAGCAACAAACTGTCTCCACATACTAGATTTGCCATAATCTCTGCTGTGTGAGGATGAGTGTTTGATGCTTAACAGCGGACACAAGAAAAATCATTCATCTTTCCATGACTTCATTAAGTATCAGTATAATGAGGCATTTCCCCGATGAATGTTTCCCTGATAAATCTGTTTGCTAAATGTGAAATTCATTTATTCGGGAGTTGCCCCAGTGTGAATTACTGTAGATAACACTAATATTGTAAATAAGATAGCTTCATATAATTCAGTGTACATTTAGTACGTAACAGCAGTCTCTGTTTGAAGCAGTGGTACGTCCTTGAAAAAGAAAAAACATCAAACATGAAGCTACTGTAGCTTAAATATCACTCTCCAGCCAATCCAAATAGACTTTTACTAAGGGATAAACACAAAAAGAGTACTTTGGCTATCTACTTCAGAGGCAACCTTGTATTTTCATTGTTTTCTTATTTGAATAGCAGTTCATATTATGTACAGCTCAGAAGCAGATGGACTCTACTTTCTGCTAAATACAACCTTGATTTGTCGCCACACATGTTGAGAAATAAAAAAATGTTTTTAGTTTGATTGCACTGTTCTGAGAGATGTACGCCTCCACACACATGTACAATAGAGGCAGCTTCAAACAAGTGTTACCTCACTTTTGTCCAGTACATTGCTACAACACGAATCTGTGAAAATCCGCTTATATAGTATACAATATAGCATTATAATCGAAGGATGTTTTAATCTTATTTAGCAGAAATATTACACTCTACTCACTACAGTCTACTCAAAATATAGAATATATGATAAGTATGATAAATGAGTGACTGGTTTTTAAGTGTGCTAATGCCAACTGTAAAGTTATCACAGAGTGGATAGAGTATTCCACTTGGCTCTGTTTGTTGAATATTTCTCATTTTGTTAAAAAAAAAAAAAAGCATGCTATTTTACATTTGTATTCGGTACAATGTTTATTTGTGTACATCAGGCAAACATCAAAATGAAATGTTTTTGTTACACATTTTTGTTAGTCCTGTACAGTTAATTGGCAAAATGGGACAGTGACACAGTTTTTGTTTTACAGTACCGTTTCCTTTCAGCTATCAGTGAGAGTAATCGCTGTCAGCTTATGTCATCCATTTTCAGTACTAAATGTTAGGTTTTGGTGTCAGTACCCCGGAATCAAGGGGGATGAAAATCCATTGAAGTTTGGTTAAAGATCCCATTTTCATTACCTCAGTGGGAAAATGCAAGCATGCAAAAGTACAACACTTTCATCTTCAACCTTTTTCAGCTGTGTCTACTTAAATCTCAGGGTCGCGTGGACAAAATTAAAAAAGCAAAACTCTTCTGTCCCTGTGGCGCTGCAGAACACAGCCAAGCTACAAACACTCTCATGAACCGAACTGCGGAAACGCGGGTTCACCTTGGGTTGCACACCAGAGATCCCAGTCCTAATCCTGAGTCAGTTTAGAGCTGAGGCGTTCACAGTGCATCACAAATAATTTCTTTGTTTGTACTTTGAACAAATGGGCACAAAACACCACAGCACTGATCCCTCCTTGTATTACCTATTTCTCTCAACTGTAAAAACATATTGCCTTTGTGATTACTCTCTGAACCTTTACGGTGCAGACAAACCCCTTCTCTGAGGCCATTCAAAGTCACTGTGGGAACTGCAGGAAATCACTGACTGAAGCAAAAGCTCACCAAACAGTTTTGGGGGAAAATAGGTTCACAGGAAAAACTGCAACACTTGTCACTGGAACACAGTGGACACCAGCAATGGACGACTGAACCTTATAAAGGGGTGAGTATTTCTTCTAAAAGAGAAATGTAATTAAATGTTTTTGCTAAGATTCTTAGTCATCCAGGTCTTTGTTCTCCAAGAAGAGTTCAGTCGTGGGCAGCTGGACTTGGTTGTAGATGCTTGAAAACGTTTCACCTCTTATCCAAGAGGCGTCTTGAGTTCTGACTGACTCTGTAAGCTCATTATTAAGGGCGTTAATGTCACTTGGTTCGTTAGTGCTCCTGGCTGTTGTAACAGCAGTTGGAGTCACCTGAAGCCAAGTCTAAGCAACAGTCGCTGGAGTTTTTGGAGTCACATGAGGCTAGACGTGAATGGTTGCTTAATCTCCTGGGAAAGGATGAAAGGAGAGCATCGTAGCTGGTGGATAAGTGGTGTCGTAGACCTCTTCCACTGTCGAGGGATGGTTTCTCTACTGTAACGTCTATAGCCTTCTTTGCTCCCCGGTTTCTTTCTGAAGAGACTGTGTTGCTGGGTTTGAAAAACACAGGAAATCCGTGCTTGTTGAAGATCCTCCTGAGTTTCTCAAATACTCCGGTATAAGTTAGTGTAAGTATCGGTGATGAATATTCAACAAAGAACTGTGGAAAATCTGAGGAAAATCCTCTGAACGCCTTTTAAACTGACTTGGTAGCATTGTTAGCCTGAAGTCATGGCCAGTCATGGATGAGAAAGAGATGAAACCTAAAACCTTCAGTTAACTGTAACAAGCACACATGAAGCACATTGAGCTTCTAAGTTTATTCCCTTCACTAATTTATTTCCTAATGTATTCCCTTTATCTTCTTTATTGGGGGAACATGCTTGGGGGAATCAACGTGTTTGATGTGCTTTTATGGTTTAATGCCCCTATGTATAGGATTTGAAAACTCGTAGTGGTGGTATCAAAAGCAATATTGTTTGTTATCATAAAAATGTTGCTTATAGCAGCTTTAAATTTTCAGCGCAAAGAGGCTACAGGCAACAGTACGCGCAACACCGTAAGCACGCCGTGCTTTTATAATAGCAAGCCATGTGTTCTGCATGTAAAGCTGTTTGTATGATGAAAACGTCTTAATGAGTAGAGAAAACGACAAGAGCCTTCAACAGATTCTTAATTTGTATCTCTCGCTCTGTGTCTGTCCCTTTCTTTTTCGCGCTCTGTCTGCCTTTGTCTGTCTCGCTCCCTCTCATTCTGCTCCTACAACAGCTTCCCCCCCGCTGCGTTGATAACAACCTCCACAAAATACCCTGTAGAAAACACATCGTCCTTGATCTGAGATTGCAGCATACTCTCTGTTCAAAGGCATTACTTCCTTTCTAGGAGACTTGGTTACCAAACAAGAGAGAGAGATTACAGGGTCTTTTATTGATTCATTGACATAGCTTAGTCAGTCCAACCTTGGATTTGTCTGAACTTGAAGGCATAACGTCACACACCACGAAGACACACTATGAGGGGGACTGCACCCATTGCTAAAATGTCTACAATTGTTCCCTGTTTTCTGTTTCCCAGGGGGAAAAAAAAATACAACCTTGTCTCCTTCAATTGAATAATGGCTCTGAAACGTGTTTGTACCACAGCAATATTCAAAGTCGGGTCAATCAGGGGAAGATGATGAAGTTAATGACAATTCATCATGCATTGCCGCACTTGTTTTGTGCAAATCAGCTGTGCTTTTCACGGAATGTCTGATTAATTAAAATAAAAATAGTTGTTTGACAGTTTACTTCAACCAGAAATTCTTGCATGTGGTCTAAAATTTTAATGTCACAAAATCAGCTACACATCTAAAGGATTTGTGGTGAGGGGGAACTGTATGTGGTGATATTCAATGTTGCTAAACATTTAATTCACGTAATCATGAAAAACACACTCTCTCTCCATGTTGTACACTGCTTGCAAATGTGTTGTGAATTAACAAGCCAGTGAGCTGAGATCACAGTTAAATAAGCTGATAATGACTTCCACCATTGTTATTCTCACTGTCATAAATGCACAGCAGGGTTATATGGAATCTTTATGTCGACAGAGCTGCCCTGTAAAATCAGTATTCGACTGTTACAGCTAGTCTGTGAGAAGAATTGGGGATTACTTTTTTGTCAAGGGCATTTCAGGAGTGGCATTACTCAAACCCCTTTCACGCTAGACAAAATACCTACTAACATGTTCTTTGTCTTCAGTGGGAAAGAGTACAGTTGGCATTCATTCCCGGATCAAAGGGCTCTGTAGTAGTCAGGGGTAGGCATATACGCTACAGATGCTCTATATTCTTCTACTGATAAATGTTGTTCAAAGATATTTTGCCTGTATTTCAGCAAATGAGCTTCATTATGAAGCCTCAGCTACAGCTAACTGAGAACACAGAGACCATGTCCTTGTTAATATTTCTGGAAATTTGGGAAATTTAATTACTACACACGATGTAGGGTGATTCTGATGTTTTGTTTTTTTTAATTATTATAATTATTATTATATATTCGTTTTTTGGTTTGGTTTTTTGAATAGATTTGGACTGCTTTCAGACAAAAATGACCTGAAGTAATTACAATTAAAGGAATTTAATATCCTTAATTTTTAATATATTTAATAAGAATTTAGCATCATCCCAAAAAATAGCCTAGGCAGATAAACCTGAGCTTCTTGACCTTTATGAAGCTGAAAGCTCCAGAAAAAGATAGTAAGTGGACCTTGAGTTAAGAGATTTTTTTCAAATAGGGAGACAGAATTTACAGAACAGTTAAATGAACAAATGGTGTTTTTTTAGATAATCAATCATTGCAGCGTTTGATCGGCGTATTTCTAAAATCCTGACTTCATCCTTGTATGAAATCTAAGTATTAATGGCGGAATCTTTGTCAGTCTGTCTGTATTTCAATTTTCTTGACAACCACTAATCCGATCGAGCATGGTGTCTGGATGATGCAAGCTGGATTAACGCAGGCCAAGCAATCAGCCCCTACCAACAGGCACATGTTGAATGGGCACTGCAGCAGTAAAAAAACAAACTTGAGACTAATGCTCCATTATCTTTGCTGCCTTTTGAAAATCCATAAAGATACATAAAACATAAGAATACAATCAAACATATACAGAGTGCAGCTGTTGCAGATCACAATTCAACACAACCAGGCCCAAAGTTAGAAAGCTAACCTACTAATCTGTCTTTGTGATAGAGGTCTGGCCTCTGAAATACTCTGGTAATGTTTCTCGGAGATGTTTGTCAAATCTGAAGTGTCTCGCACAGGTGAGGGGCTCCGAGAGGTTTTTTACATCCCAACTTGACAAGTGTTAAAGACTAGGCACACAGGAGAGATAGGCAAACGTTCTCATCCTTGACAGGAAGGAAATGTGTTGATTTGTTTTTCTTCTTGAAAACCACTAAGATGAGAGCTACACTGGGACTCCGAGGTTGTATAAATGAATATAAAATGGGATGGGAGTGAAAAGGACAGGAACAGTGATGTCGCTATTCTGGCTCATTAGAAATTTTAGCCTACAGCCCTGAGATTGCACTATCCACAGTGATATAAAACACTATAACACTTTCTTTATTAACTCCTGTGTGATATAGTAGGTGTTTTACTTGAAGTGTCTGGCATCCTTCCAAAGACAGAGTGAGTTATTACATGTAACAAATAGGTGGCATGTGAGTCCAAGCACCCCTTTCTCACATCCCCAGCTCCTTTCCTGTCTGTGAAGGTGTCTTATAGCTCTCTGGGGTAGGATGCATAAAACTTCACTGCAGAGCACACGTTTAAATTTCAGGAGATTAAAAAGTGATGATGCATAAACAGTGTATGTTCGTAAAGCGCTGTACTGGATGCACCACCTGTGCGTTATTTATTCACAGTCACAGTGACACTCTCGACAGAATGAGATATCAGCGGTACAGGATACAGTGATAGCACCGCAATTACAACATGTCACTTCTGTTTTACAGTAAATAAATGAATGACTATATATTCTTTCTTTTCCTCCCCTTTTTTTTTTACATGCACATCAACCAATTTCCATCATTGAATAAAAGCTAAACTGTCCAAAATCAGTGCAGTGATCATCTGCAGAGCTTCAAAACAATATAGGTTTATTATTATTTTTTTTTTTGGCATATTTTCAGTGCAACGTATTGTAATAGGATGTATTTTACAGAGCACTAAAAAGGATTTGTAGAATTTTGCATTATTCCTCAAATTGGAAAAACATAAGACTGCGCTGATGTGATTGTCAGGCGCCGTCAAGCAGAAAATATCCTGAGCGCATCCCTCAGGAGGCTAGTAAGCTTCACTGAAACTTATCCTCGCTTGATATAAAATAATGTCTTGCAAATTACCACAACTTTCAAGCTGAAACCTGATTAAGAGGCATTTCCCAGTTATGAAAGATTAAATGACTAAAATCATGTGAAAATATCAACAGATGAAAGGAAGAGCTTTAGTTTGATGAAAGCTAAAACTGTCAGTTGTGGATGAGCCAATGGAGAAGGAAGAGAGTGAAACTCTTGCCAAAAAAAAAAACTCCAGTGAAAAGATATTTCTCAAAGGGTAAGTATCAGATATTTTTAGAAGTCAGAAGCTGCTGGTCTATACTTTATCAAAGGGGGGTGAAGAAGATGATTATGAAATTAGATGAAGAAAAGTAATGTTAATAAACTGAACACTAAACATTTTGAGCCTCACTGCTGACACCCAACAAACTATTCTTAAGACACCTGATATATTTCCATCAATGTGCTGTAACATGGCATCTTTAAATTTGCTAGTGTAAATATTTTTTGACACAGTGACAAATTTGTTTACTTCGGCTTCAGTTGTCTCCTGGGTCTCCCCCCGTTTTATTTCCTCTGGTGAACCTAAAAGGATGGTTTCTTTCATCTCCTGTCAAGTCTTTGTTGTGGCACACATTATGCCAGCATGGCTTGTGTTGTTGCATTGTTACCGTATACCACTCTCCCTGTCAAAACAACAAAATTTTCTTTTGTTTCTGTGTTTATATGATAATATGTTACTATGTCGTGACTGGAAATGTTGATAGAAAGGGAATTCATGGGTAGAGTAAGGAGGCCTACTGAATGTCACCATTTTGCTTAATTTTAGCATTTTCCCATCAATCAAATTTAATTAATGAATGCTTAAAACCCTGATTTCCAGTTTAAGGAAATTGAAGATTGTTGACCATGTGGGCCCTGCAATAGTCAAGACATTAAAACACTACAAGACACTAAAAGTTAAAATGCCAGCCTCATAGTGGCACTACAGGAAAAGTCAAGGGATCACCAAAGTCACAAGGCTTCATTTTCTGGGAACCGTGATAATAACCATATTTCTAATCCATTCAGAATTGCTTAGCTGTTTCAGTCCGGACAAAGTGGTGGACCAACAGCCTGACCGACCTATACTGCCGTAGAGCAATGCTGTTAGCTTAGGAAAAAAGAAAATGTGACAGAAAAATATATTTAATTTCATCTTGGGTCTCCATAAGGGTTCCCTGCTCAGGCTGGAACCCATTGGCCCATTGTGGTATGAACTGACCCCTGTGTTCAAAATTTGAGAGCTGTTTTAGCCAACGAGGCACAATCTCACTAGTTTAAATAAGAAGTAAGTAAGTTTTAACTGTGAGTGAAGCTAAGTCGGTGGAAAATGCAGATTTAAAATTGCTGTGGCTGTGTCTCTCTCTCTCTCTTTCTGTGTGTGTGGGTGTGGGCTTGTTTTACTATATTCATGGGGTCTGAAAACTGGGAGTCCACTATACTTGTGGGTTCCGACAGCCTTGTGGGAACCAAAATGCTGGACCCCGCAAGTTTAAATGGCTGTTTATTGGCTGGTTTAAAACTTGAATTTGGGTTAGGTTTAGACAAGGGTAAGCCTAAGTTAGATAAGGGTTGTGATGGTTAAGGTTAGGGTAAGGGATTAGGGAATGCAATAACAGGTTAATGACAGGTCCCCATGAATATAGTGGAACAAGTGTGCGTGCGTATGTGTGAATTATCATCAAATCTTCAATGTATCGTAGGAGCAACTGTCTCTTACTTAAGCTGTGGGCAGAAAGGAGATAAATAAATCTTGAAGTGGTAGGTCATAGTCAGATAATCAGTGTCATTCAGTGATGGTTCATCTCCCTGAAGGGTTTGTTTATTCATTGCAAGCATATACATATAGCTTGGTCTTTTTTTTTTTTTTTTTTTTTTTTAAATAAAAAAATCTTTAGTGAGTGCTTTATCAATGTGATAATATTTCATATTTTCAATTCGTTGTCTGAGAGAAAGCAGCTGCAGGCTGGAATCAGAAAAAAAAAAAAGATCTGCAGCATAGCAAGAGAGCTGCTTTCTACCAATGATAAGAGTTAATGTATGATAAATCCTGCGAGAAATACATTATGCATAATGTATAGGATTAAAAAAAAAAAAGTAAAAACATTAACATGATCCTTAAGCGTGCATAGGTGAGGAAGAGACAAATTATCTCATTCAAATAATCAAAGGCATTTGAGGTTAGGATGTGGAATACTGGGGAAACACTTTTCATTTCTTCCATACATAAAACAACTAATAAAACTATGTAGTATGTTTGAATTTATATTGTCATTCATTCTATAGGGCTTCCACCAGGACACCGGCAATATCATTTTGCTGGTGGAAGAAAAAAAAGGTCCTTATTTTTGCATTTGTAGTTTCAGATAATGTCCCCCATAAGTCATTCAAATGAGAATGTCATGTGAGGAAACTGAATGTTATGGCATCTGACAGTATAATAGCCAGACTCATACGCCAGAGTTGGCCCAGATTCATGGTCTCACTTGTCTCACTTGTGTGCATTTCACGTCACTGAAGGCTGTCACTTCTACTCTGTTCATACTGTGAATGCATGAATTTTAATTTGAGGACAGTTTTAACAATGGCATGTGGAAACTCTAATTTTCATTGTTGAAATCCCAGAGCTCTCATGCCGGCGCTACAGTAGATGTTAAGCAGCTGTGCAGCTCATGGATTTATTATGAGGTCTGGATACAGTGTGCTAAGACATCCTATTCATTCCCGCTAAAGTTTCTCATTGACTGCAAATGATAAAAGAGTTTTTCAGGCTTCTGTATTCAGTGCTGTTCATAGATGCTCAGTGCAGCTGACTACCTTCATGTAACCACCTTTGTTCACAATTTGTGTCTTTAACAGCTGGTGGCCTGTTTTGGGGCTTTTGGAGCCATCTTTCAGACCAGTTATGAGTCCCTACCATAATTCCCTAATTGAAAGAATAAACTAGTTGTAGCCATAGTGCAGGTCCATGGAGTCTACTGTAGCAACTCATAAATAAGGCTATAAATTTTCAATATATCCCTAGGAAGCAAATTGCACATTTAAACTTAAGCCTGAACTATCTGCTTTGAGAACTTTTGCTGCTTTTGAATTCATTTGTATAGAGCCGATGCTAATTAACAGGCCAACTGCGGGAACATTAAAAAGACGGACAACAAAATCAAACGAAATGTCAGATCTGTCATGCCCACGACTTGCACACAGCAACAATTTCAAGACATCAACTGAGGTACTCATCTGTGAGTGAAATGAGAGCGGAGATAAATGATTCACTAAGACAGACTCCAACTGCGGATTAATTAGGGTAGACTTAACACAATTGGAAACATGTAAAAACAGAGACATCATTGAAATTAGACACACACAGATACAGTACATACACTTGTGTGAGCGCACATACACTTGTGTGAGCGCACACACAGGTGCACAGACTCAGTGCTGTCAATTCTCTGCCGCTCTGTTGTCTGGAGGACAATTTTAACCTCAATCTAGAAGGTATAAACTACACTGGGTCAAGGTCCATTCAACATTCAAACATTAATGCCACACGATTATTCAGATGTGCGACTGTCATCACACCTGTCATTATTCTGCTGAGAGTATACCTCTGCGGACCCACTGCTGAATGATGTATCGCCTGTCGACTTAGAAATCACCAGCACTTCACATCACATGCGGCGCTCCCTCACCTTGGAAAAGCGGAGCAGGGGTGCACAGGTGTGGTAACTTATAAGAATTCATGTTCCCCTCCCCTTCCACTGTATCCTGGCAGAGTGCTGTCACGGCACCTGTCATCTCCAGTATGTCAAATTTCATTAGAGCTTGGATTCGCTGGACTCCTCGCTGCACAGCAGGCAGCAGGTGGCTTGGGATACTAACATCAACTGTCCTCTCGTTGTCCCCCCATGGGCCATTTGAAATGCTTCCTCTGCCACGCTCACCCTATGCTGACCTACCTGTTTTGCATGATAACACCGCTGCAACCCCATTACATGCCACTGTCTTTTGTATCATCAGGCATCAAAGGCCAGTAGTGCTCATGACAGCAGCCCCTGCTCATCCAGCCACCCCCCCCCCCCCTCCAGTTTTCTCATGACCACAGCCTTTAGAAAAGAACTGAAATAATGACAAATGCTGTTCCTTGGACATTTACCCTCATTTGAATTCAGACATAAACTGCATACAAAATATCAAAGACACCATCTGTTCATGCTCTGCAAGGTGAATTCAGGTAAAAGACATTATAGCTTTCATATTCCTTATTAAATCCATACCAAGCTAAGGAGGGGGCGTATAGTTAACCGAACAGAAAATGATACACTTGAGAGATCAGTTGCACAAAATGGTGTGAGGTACAAAGAAGAAGTTTCTAATAGTAAAAAAAAAACCCCTAGACCTTAAAGAGTCACTCCAACAATTAGGGATTACACTTCAGAAATTAGTTGGGTGGGGAGCTCACAAAAGATAAAAAAAAAAAAAAAAGAATAGTAAAACTTGAAGCAGGAGAGGCTGATAAAAAAAACTCCTACACTTCCCATAACTCCCACACCTCAACCACAACCCATAGTCTTCCTCAGCAGATGGTTTATCTTCTCTATATTTCTGACCTTAAGGTCTCGAATTTAATTTTATTAGTATTTTTTCGTTATTTTATTTCATTCGTCTAAATTTAGAAATATGCTTATAAAAAGCATCAGTAATTACGTGTGGATTTTATTAACAGTTCCAGTATTTACAGAACAGCCAGGTGTAAAGCAGGACACAGTTTCTGATGACATGACGGTTGCATCATATTTCCAGGAAATTAAATGAATAGTTAGTTTCTTCCAGTACTTGTCTCAGGGGAATGTTTTGTTATGTTAAAGTGAAGGGGACAGAAACACATAAACGGAAGGAGACAGACTATTTCCGTGCTTTGTCTCTGTCTCTCTTCTAGCTGGACGTCTGTCTGGTGCCACTCTTTTTTCTAAATGTTGCCGGAAACAAACCCCGTTATTGATTTCTACTTCTCTCATACTGATTTCAGATAGAAATCTATATGCCCAAGTTCCTCATTTCTCCAAAAGTGAAAGAGAGTATTCGTCTGATAAATGACAAAGATTGATGGCAGAGATGTTTTTGTAGTTATTGATAGAAGGCCTCATCCCATAAATATTTAATACTACTGAGAGTCTTTCCAATGAATCAAAATCTGTGATGGGGTATCTTATTTCTTGCTTTGTTTCCTATTGTGCAAAGTGGGCAGCACGGGGGTGAGCGCCGGCCTACACATTGTGTTCCAGCCCTGGAGTACAGCAGCGCTGAGAGCATATTTTTGTGATTTGAAAAAGCAGTTGTGGATTACGGTCTAATTTAAATTCAGAAGAAGGGACATTAATTTGGTTCAGGAGCTACCTCCAAGGTCTTCTACTGCTTCTTATTATTTACTACCTGCTCACTTTATCTGTCAGATGGAGGCAGAATTACAGCTCCCAACTCTGAGTGCTGCCCAGCCCGGCACTGTAAAGCACAGTCTCTGACTCAGTCCTGAGCCAAATATCTTCCATCACAGACACTGGCATAAACGTTACAGCACAGCTAACAGAGATATGGAGGGATGGATGACCAGGAAATTTGATAATAAAGTTAGGTAATAAACACAATGACGTATTTTAAAGTAAGCAAAATTAAAACCTAAATAGGGAAAACAATCCTGGCCCATGAATGCAAACTTTACTGTTATGACTGTTTTCCCCAAGTGGCCCATTTCTGCTGGGTGTCCTTCAGAACTTGACCTTGGTGCTGTATGTTGGAGGCTGGCTCCAGCTGTTCCAACAGAGTTTATCTCAGGCCATAATTACCAATGACAGTGTCTCAGGGAGGAAGTTGTCTCCTTGACAGATAGACGGCAAAACACAGTCGACAGGACAATAGAGGCTGAAGCTATTTTACAGCTGAGGAGAAAGAAAAAAAAAAAAAAGAAAGGAGATGTCATACTGGACCAAGACACAAAAATTCACACTGTACTGAGCGGACAGTGGAGGGTGTGGGATAGTGAATGTAGCCTGTGTATTCAAGGATATCCAGTCATTCAGTAAAACACCCAGAGAACCTGTCACAGGATCCTAAACGTAGTTTCAGGTACAAGCTGAGGTTTCAGACAAGCTGCAGCTGAGTCATCACATATGTGCATGTGGCTCAGGATTTCATTTTGCTCCAAAGACGGTGAAGGCTGCTGAAGGCCTTTCAGATTAAAACCTGCCAGTTATCCAGTGCAAAGTAACATCCTGCTATTCTGATCTCCTTTTTTTTTTCATTCCTCTAATTCCTCTATTTGTTCACTACTTGGCAAATGCAGTCGTGGTCCCACCCAAAGCCAAAGGATTGTGATTAGCAAACACAAGCATAAAGGGGTTTCATTGCTCATATCTCATGAGGAATGGCATCTAAATTGATGCTGTGTTCTTAAGGGAGAGTGCACAGTTCCCCCATCTAATAATGTGCTGAGATGGTGCAGGGAGTTCAAGTGACAAAAGCCTGAAAAAAAAAACAACTTTACTACACAGAGATGCTTCTTTATAAATATCTAGCGAGACTTCACAATCAGAGTTGTTTTTCTACAATGTAAGCAGATTAGCAAAATGGTTGCATCAGCACATAAGATGCATGGAGGAGATACAGATGTTCCAGCTTTCACAGGCTAATATCTCCTCTGGGCTTCTGCAACAACTTTGTTTCTGTGATGGATAGATTCAGCTGTCTATGGGATAGGAATTCATTACTTAAAGTCAACACTTGCTTAAAACTGATACAGAGCATTTTGTTCGCCAGGGTTGCCACACACACACACACACACACACACACACACCCACATGCACGTATATGTATATCTACATGTGTGTATGTATTGTGTGTTTGTATATATGTGTGTATTTCTCTTCCACACAACGTGGAAGAGGAAAGGAGAGTGTGAAGAAAATAGTTTTACATCCAAGCTCCTTGCTCCTTGGGCTTCTTTTCCCTTTTTAGAGGAGGTGTTAATGTGTAGGCCAGTGTATTTGGTAACCATGGTTACGCAGTGACATCAGAGCCACACTCATTTTAATGTGGATATGATGAGAATATAGACATTTTGTAAAGTATCGCCATGCAATACTTTACAAAATGCATGGTCTGCTGCCACGGTCCTAGCATAAACCCACGTGAACATAATATGGTGTATGAATGCATGAAATAATTCATGCAATTGCTGCGTTACATAATAAGATAAAAGAGTTCAATAACCATCATTTTACACTAACGTTCTAATGGATTTGTCACAGTTAACGGCGAGCTCACGGCAAGCGCTCGGATTATTCTTCCATGATGTGATTAGTGACATATTGGCAAGATAATTTGTGAATCTAGCAGCCGCAGATCAATAGCACCTCCTTTAACGTCTGTCCCTTTTTTCCTGTTCCACCACTGAAGCGCTGAAAACTAAAACCATTCTTCCACATTTTTACACTGTTTTCGCTCCAGCTGCAGAAATTGCTTCATACATAATACATCAACTTTTAGTTATTTATTCATTACAACTGTTAGCATCGTTACAGATACACACTTTTTATGCAGTCCTCACTCTCTAGTTCTTTTTTCTGTGCCATTGCTCTATGACACCAGCATACTTGAACCTCACTTTTTTTTTTCTCCAGTGACATGTTGAT
Source organism: Toxotes lorentzi (assembly GCA_037833715.1). NCBI lineage: Eukaryota > Metazoa > Chordata > Actinopteri > Toxotidae > Toxotes > Toxotes lorentzi. Next base: position 14,445,009 of record JBBMJY010000003.1, read on the forward strand.
TTATCTATTTCAATTTAGACATCGAGGTTTCTGTCTGATGAATGATGCACAGTGTTTTTTTTCTTGCTGGCAAGGGAGAAGTAAACATGTTAATAGCATCCAAAATACAGACACCAAATGGGGAAACGGTAGAAGGCATGCAGTCAAATTGAAAACACTGACTTTAGAGCAAGCTGTGTGGCTTTAGTGGTTGACCATGTCTGTCAGATTGCCATGAAATTTAGATCAGCTGTCCATGCTGTCCAGAGGATGAATCCTTGCCACTTTGGTGATCTCCTGACTTTTTCTCTAGTGCCACCAATGAGTCAAAATTTACAATCATCCAGTGGAATATATCAACATCTACTGGATCAGTTGGTACCGAATTTCCTTTACTTTAGAAGAGGCACTGTAGTGAGTCAGTAATTGTAATTGTAATTGATCTTAAAATGAGCAAATAACAGAAATATAGAAATTTGTTATGTGCACTTGGGATAGCACAGAGATCCGTGCTAAGAATAGATTTTGATCCTAACACTGAATAACACTGTCTCTACTCACCTCATGTAGTCATGTTTCACTTCATTTTTGGCATGGAACTTGTTGGGAGCACCATGCGTCACTGTGTCACATACTTTCTGGGAGATTTTTTACAAATCTGAATGTAGTCACCTATCAAGTCATGGCCCAAAAAGTCGCACTTTTAATGAGTAAACAAATGACAGCGATGAAACCAAAATAAACCACACATCCTGAAGTTTTGCACCTCGTAAAATGTGTCAGATCAGAGTGTTCCTCTGCAGCGAAACTGCCCACCTCCTAGTGCTTTAATCATATCTTGTCTGGACTTCTGCAGCTTGCTCCTAACCACCCTCTTGAGATACTCTCTGCAGCTCGTATATCTTCAGCCTTCCCAAATTACTGAGTGCCTCCACCTTCCTGTTGGCCCTGCTTAGTGTCACACAAAGATGATAAGGACCTTCTTTCCATGACGTGGACCACCATCTGTTTTCCTTTCACCATTGTGAATATTGCTTCTGATCAGACTGAACTTCTCTGCTGGCTTTTCAGTGAGAGAAAAGGACAGTCTCACTGTAGCTGGTGCTGCAGAGTCACCTCACATCTTTAATCAGAGACTCCACCCTTCTCACAAATCTCCTTTCCACTGCTCAAATATGCATTTATCAAAACAGCAACAAAAACCTCCCCTTTTGGCTGTTTTTGTTTTTCGAGACCTTTTGTCACAGGCATAATGTCAGGGCACAAGGCATGCTGCTAATGTTGGTTAATTGGTCTGAAACAGAGATTTCACTGATGTCACTGATCATTACTGATGCAGCTGATGTTTGAAGGTGACTCCTCATGAGCTCAGACTCGGTTATGCCTGTTTAAAAACTGTCAGCACTCTTCCACAAAGCGGAAACGCTGCTCTGAGTCAAATGCTTTGTTTTTATATATACCTCTTTGACTGCCAGGCAGAGTAAATATTTTATTTTTGACAATTTTCTAATTCTCCTCTCCACAATAGCAAGCTGTTACTGCAGCAACATTTTGCTGCTACAAGCAATTATGGGTAAAGGGCTCCACAAGCTGGGCTTAGTGAACTATTGTTGGAAGCATCAATCCCTTCAAGAATATGAGATTTAATGCATGAGAGGTGAGACTTTTCATTCCACTCTACAGAAATGAGGTTTTGTCCAATGTATTTGTTTGGGGCTAAGGTATTGTGTTTGCTGCCATGACAATTTATTCCTGGCCAGCCTCATTTAAAATGTCCCAAAGATAACATGCTTAACCACACAATGCCGTATTACATTTTTGCAATACATTTGCAGCTGCGAGTCTTTTTTTTTTTTTTTTTTTTTCTCCACAAATATGTGCATTTCAGAGAAACAATGCTTGAATCATGGCCTCTATTTATTTTATATATAGCTATTGTCATGCTGGCAAAAGTACAGAATTTCTGGAAACAGGAAAAGTGCCAAAAAAAAACCAAAAAACCTTCCATGTTACAGGCTACACTGGAAAGACCTCTGTGTATCCTCTGCAGGATAAACACTGCTATGTGTTTTCAAAAGCACAGCAGATCATACTTTGTTGATGTCAGCATCCTTGCCGGAGTGGAGGCAATTACTTTCATACGGTAGTATAGCATCTCAATCCATTAAGAACCTCTTCAGACGGTTATGACCATATATGATATCAAATTTGAAATGATAGTACTGTAGGCAGAATGAATTGCTGTCATCTCCTGGGATCCCACTGAAGCGCGTCAGCGCTGAGTCTTGGTGGGACAGCCACTGACTCTTTGGTTTAAGTTGAAAAATCCGCTCTTCCCCTCTGTGCCCCCCCCCCCCTCTCCCCCCAGGCCCTGCTGCAGCTGTGAGTATACAGTATATCTTTTGGCATTGTCTTCACTGTGGCGACCACTGGTCTGGCTCTCCAGGCCCCAGGTGGGTCAGGGTAAAGATTACAGTTTTTGTTTTCAACCCTTCTGCTGAAACTGCCCACAGATAAGATTGAAACTGCTTCCTTTTGTTCAGGTACGGGAAGAGCGCAGGATTTTGGGCTCCTCAGTGTTCAGGACCAGACCATTAGGATCTGGGCCTCTGGTGGACCTGCGGTCATGCTGCACTTTAAACTGAAAGATACCAGGGCACACTGCTGCTTAGCTCCACACTGGAAAAATAATCCTGAAGGGAGAGATTTGGAGAGTTCAGACGCTATCCACGGGCTCAGTGTCTTACAGTAGATGCACATCAAATGGTCTGCTGTTAAACGTTGATTTTCCAGTAGCACTTATTTTGAAATGACAAGTGTTGATTGGAAGGTTGGTGGTACTTTCACAGTGCTGATATGGCTCTGGGGCAACTGAGTGTTACATTAATTTTGTATAAACACCGGCCCAGTGTTGATTTTAACACTCAGAGTTAATTAATACTGATGTTGTGTGCAATGGAAGTCCCAAGAGGCAAGATGAAGTTTTTTTTTTCGTGTCAGGTTTACCAGATTGGAAAGATTTAGTAACTTAAAAAGTAATGTTAGTACATGAAGGTAAAGTCAAATCACCAGCAGCTTAGTTCACTGATTGTACATGGGTTGGTATTCCATTAGTTTATTCTTTCATTTGCTGATTAGTTCTTCCATTGTTATAGAGTTTGGGAACCTACTGTACCTACAAACCCCTCAAAGCCTTTCCTCTCAAGGCAGTGGTAGGATTCACTTGAATGCACCCCACTGTATGCATGCAAACATAGTCCAAGGCCAGTGCTTAGTTTTCTGTACCAACAAGGTAACTACAGCTGCATTTTGATTAAAGCACTTATCATTGCCCGCTGCAAAGAGCCTCAAACACTGTCGCAGCTTCTGAAGAAATCTTCCTTGATAGGAGACTTGATGAGTTTTTTGTTTTATAGATTTTACTGTTGAGTTTTTCTAACCGGTAATAGCTGCATGTCCTCACAAGATCCAGACGTAGACTCTGTAAAGGGCGGTGACATTTCAAAGTCATGAATACAGACGACAGCCACTTAATGATTTGTGTTTGCAGGCTATTTTAATTCATGTGGATGTGTTTGTTCAGGTGTGAGAAGATGGATGAGTTTGTGAGGATATTCATATCTGTTTAAACTACTACTGTTTACATTATGCCAGTGTGCATCTACATGTGCATGCTTATTTCAGTGGCACTAAGCAGCATCATAAAGACATATGAAATTCTACATTGTAATGATTCTTTCTTACTGTTTTGACACTAAGTATAGTGTTAGATGTTCATTGGTTTTCTGCATGCAAACAAATGTCTTACTAATTTAAGATAATGTTATATATCTCTCACCACATTCTCACATATATTGCAGGCAGAGCTCTGAGTTACAAATAGATGTAGCTTTCACAGACTCAAATTAAGCTCACCAAAACCACAAGAGACACAAGGGTGATTTCCATTCCTTAATCTGCAATGTTTGTGACTACTTAAAGTCATGCATATTTATAAGAGTGAAAACCCCCAAGTAATGAGAATGCCTTGCATTTATCTTGTTACTGTCATTTTACAATAAATTCCAATCAGCTCACAAAGAGGCAGTTTACAACCACCCATGTTCCATTTACTTACATGTGTTTTGGTTCAAACACCCTAAGTAAGGGAGCACTAAACTACAAAACTCAGCATTTTAGGCTAAATCAGAAATGTCAGTTCCTAACAGTTGAAAACATATATCTCTATAGATAATGTGTGCTGACATAGATGGCACCTAGTAGCAACCAATAGAACAGCATGATAAGGAAATACATGGATCAAAAAGTATAAGTTTAAATATGAGTTCAATCTATATTTGATATATGAATGATAGAGCACATGGATCTTAAAGGAAAGGCCTGTTCTTATATCATTGTTTACCTTCTCGATTGTCAAGGAACCAGTTTTCTCCTTCTCTTCAAGTGATTGATCAAGAAACATCTTTGACAGTTTGATGGGAGCTTGAGTGATGGGCATCCCTGACCTGTCATGGTGGAATGAATTGTCCATCCCATCAAAGATCACCTTTGATCTTGCTGGTGGAGATAGTGGAAAGGCACTAGCAGAGGACTCAGGTGAAAAAGCATCAAATAATGTTACAACAGAGGGGGAAAAAAAATCTGTGACTCCTACACCCCGTTTCCAGCCAATCTCATTCTATGGAATTGCTCACCCTTCCACATCATTTCACATGTGGAGTTTATGTGATATGGTTTAAAGGCCTTTTATGAGATTCTCACATGATATGTTTATAATTGAACACCTTGACAAGATGCCCGTGTGACTGACTCAAGCTATTATCAAACCTCTTCACTATCACAAGTAAACAAGGCCTTGTGCAGATGTGTCAAATTCTAAATCAATCAAGAGTGAGCATGACCTCTTCAACCTCCTCTTCAAAGTGTTGATCTGTAAACATGTAAGCAAACAGACTTAGGAGTGTAATCTGTCATGGGAATTAGTTGTGTCTAAGTTGCCAGGCAGACTTGAGCATGATTATGCCAAAAACAAATGTTTCTTCTCATTGCAGAACCCCTCTCACCCTCATTGCTTGCTAACAACAAACACAGGGAGTAGGATGAGCCTGGATGGCTGCCTTACCTCATACACAGAGTAATGTTTGGAAACCCTGATAGATAAGAGCTTCATGGCACCGGTTGAAAGAGAGGCAGCAATGCATCCGGGTGGTATAGATGGGAAGAACACTCACCCACTGCAGAGGGACCTGGGTTCGCTTGCTGGCTGCCTGTGGTCTAAAACAATAGACATGGTGAGAGGCCAGCAAGGGATCAGATCCCGGTCGCTGCTAGCATCTCACACTGGGTGGACTCTCACTCCTACTGGGTGGTTTCACTTTCCCAGTGAGAGTTTCTGTTGTGGCAGCTCAGGCCAATGAACATTGTTAACACAAAAGTGTGCATCCCTCTGCTCATTGGATTGCTTTCCACCTACACAGCCATCTAAATATCATCTAAATATCATATAAAAATACAGTACATTTATTCCTGTTACACTGCTTTGCAGAGACCAAATGTGACATTTGCTTTGAAAACCATTCATCAGTGTCATTGCACATCTCGATCAATACATGACCTGCGAAGGCTTTTTTATGCCAAATTCAACTCATTTGATCATTTCTGACTTTCTTCTTTATTATAGATAATCTATAGTCATTAAAGTTAACCACTGCTATCATTTGTCATAATCTTCCCGTTGTCATTCCTGGATCAATTTCATTGTCAGAAATCAGGTTATGAGCTGGAAAAACAGTCAACATTAGATGAGGCTTGATCTTAGATGTCTCTCTTGCCTATATTTAATCTATTTGGAGATTATAATGCACATAACCCATATAATTGCAGTGAATTAAAGCATCTTTTTACTCTACTGAAGACTTTTGCATTTCGGCCAGCAGCATGCAGTGCATTAGTAATTGATTATTAGTATTATTGTTATTATTATTATTATTTCCCAGATTGCCTTTCAGCCACTCAGAATACAGTCAATTCACCTGGAGCTGCTCAATCCAGCTAGTTATCAAGCGTATGTTGGAGAAGCCAGCAATATCCATGATTGGTGACTTTCCGGAAAATAAAATAAACTAAAGCTGGTCTTGTGGCTAAACTGCATTACAGGCTTTTAAGACTGCTGGTGGTGGAAAAACTGGAACAGCATCTCCTTCTCCTCTTCGATGAATGACTCCATATATGATCGCCGGATTGCTGAGCATCAGTGAAAAATGGCAATTATAGAAAAATACTTTTTGATGCTTAGTACTTACTGACATCAAAACTTGATTTATATCTAAGATCACTGCTGTTCATATCTCCATGTGATGAAATACAATCTAAATTTATGAAACAACAAACTTGACTGAGAGATGCACTGTATATCACAAAAGGCCAGTTTGGGGTTGTTTTTTTCTTTCCTGAGTTTTTAATGCGTACCACCATCTAGATACGTAATGCAATTATCCACTGAATTGCTGACTCCTCAACTTGTCACATCCAACTAATGTGTTTACCAAGCACACAATTCTGTCTCTACCAACTCCCCAGTGCAATGAGGCCACAGGAAGGGCTCGACCTCCATCGTCCCTCTTCAGCTTCCATCCTGTCCTTTCTTGAGCCCGGTGGTTCTGACCAGCAAGAAAGTGAAGGTAAAGATTTGTGCTAATGAATTAACTGTCCAATTATAGATACCACAGCTGCACAGACATCCCCTTTCACTTTCATTTACACACTCGGATTACCTGGATTCCTCTGTTTACCTCCTTCTGCCTCTACAGATAACAGAAGCACACTGCAGTAAGTTTGGCCAATCTGGTTGTTATTAAGAGAAAATGATACAGAAATATATATATTTAAAAAAAAATTCTCAGGTGTTACACACAGGTTGGCTACAATTTCAAAGACTGCGAGTGCTGTTATCAAAGATGTCAGAAAACGTCCCACATATAGTCGGATTCTTTAGTGCAAGACATTAAATGCAGATGCTCTTATTTTATTTTTATCTACAGCTGTTGTGTTTGCATCTATGGAGGCTGCTGAATTCTCTTTTATTCTCTGTGCTCTGACAGTTAAGAAGGCGTCTTGGCCCTATTTCACACCACTGCAGCTTGTGTCTTCGTATTTGTCTCAATAACTCCTTTTAAGTACCTGCTGCTATGTGTTGTTTTCCCCTCATTATAGGCAAATTACTGCTCTCTCTTTGTTTAGTATGAAATACTGAACCTAATGTAGATCAACAAACAGCCCAAGGCCCTTATCCATTTGAGCCTGTCTTCCTGTCAATCACATATAATTGGATCAACAACAGAAGGACATGGACAATCTATGAATCATTTCGGGAGAAAATGCAAAATCAAACAGACACACACACCCGTCCACACAGGGATGTCCATATACAGGTACACACACATCGAAAGAAAAAGAAGGTGTACTGGTTTTTGGAATGTACTGTGGGCACGGCAGGGCAAGTTTATTTATATAGCACCATTCAGACACAAGTCAATTCAAAGTGCTATCCAGTATACTATACATACACTGAATATAATATATGTGAGGGAGGAAATAGCTTGACTAAAAAACCTTTAAAAAAATATTGCGGTGGCACCCGTATTCATGGCTCTCAAAGTGTAATGAAACCTAAAATGCAGCACTGGTGTCCATCACTGAAAGCACATAAAAGTTTCAAACTGCTCTCACAACCAGGGAAAAATATTGATGCATTTTGGAAACCAATCATTTTTTCGAAAATCGTATTTTTTTACGCTTCTTGAGCTTTTTGTGCCTTTAACTTTGGTAATCCTTCGTTGTTGTACATCTGGACTGAATGCTGATTTAGGACCTGATGTGGTGAATCAGTCCACTGAAACAAATTCAGGCCTGTAAACTGAATGAATTTCTGGCAACTGGAAAGCACATTTTGAAATTGCTTCCAATACGTGCAGCTTCTTCAACATAAAATCACAGGGGAAAGGGATGAGTGTAGTGTGATATGTCATGTAAAGCTGCTTTTTTGGTTTTATTTTGATAGTAAATTAAAGGTGGAAAGTTATGTGACAGCAAAGCACAAACCAGATTTAAAATCATCCCTGTAGTGACACTTGAACAAAGGAGAATTACGCCCCACTGGTAGCTCGTCAGGTATCTTCACAGCTACAGCATATGTAAATCCTAGAAGTCATAGCTGTCAAAACACTATTCTGTAGAGACTTCATTCAGCACGGGAATGAAACACACACCTTGTTCCGGTGTTTTGTTATTGTCATCTACTGTAAATACACTGAAACATGTCAAGCGGAACAGGCACTTATTCATCATTCAGCTGTAACAAGTCCATCAGCGACGTCTCACAAAATAAATTCAGTTTTATAACATCATGTTGCATCAGCAAATATGGGCTGTATTGCTTTCCTATCTTTGAAAACACAATTGAGGCATCTCTATAATGCTTTAAGGATGCTGTAAAACAGAGCCAGATGCTAACCTGTTTTTAGGTACACCCAGCACCATATATCTTCCTGAACCACATCAAGGAGGCATATTCCACCCGTAGCTTTCATTCCTCTAGGTCTATTTTTAAGTGAAGAGTTTCCATGGTAACCCAAGGTGCAGGTATTGCTTGTTGAAAGTGGTTTTTGAGGTCTAGCCACAGAGTTGGAATTGAATAAAATAAGAAAGAACCAGAAACAACAACCTTACTTCCAATCTTTCTTTTTAGCTGCATAGTCGGCAAGGACATGAAAGAGGAATGTTTGAACTGGTGATCTGTAGGAGACAGGTGGTAAGGGGAGGTGAGGACTCCAAACTGTTGCTTGATAGATGCAAGCTGAGATTTTGGCAGCCTCTGTGAGTTGGAAAGCTTTGTCTCAATTCTACTGTTTACCTTCAGGGCATTTTTTCAGAGCTGGCCCAAATGTTCATTATGGTGTGCACCGACAACTCCATGCTCTTAATTTGAAGGTCATTAAAAATTGACTCAGACATGTGGGAAAAATTAGTAAGTGTGTTGCGTTTTAAGGCAGGAAACAGGAAAATAAAACATTGAAATTCAACCGTGGAAGTGCAGGAGAGCAGAGCAGCCAGTCTTTTTCTTCTCCAAAGCCTTCAGGATGAAAGAAATGATGACTTGGCTGTCAAACAGCGTTTCTCAAGTGCTCTGACTGTGCTGCAAAACTGTCAATAGAAAAGACTACTGCATTGATTATATTGACTGACAGCAGCAGCGATGATGGAACGAAATTAATAGTTGTGGGAGATATTCAATAATCAAGCCTCGACTCCATCCCATAGGCAGACTGCAAGTATCTTTCGTTAATATCCGTATCCTTCACTGCTAATACATCACACCTTAATGTAAAAATTATTCACCCACACATGTTCACACACTTTTATATCCAACAGTAGAAATGTGTCAAATGTACAGTATTCTCCTCATGCAGGTCACTATTACTGTAATGTGGATTCTCTTGTGTTCTTCAGTACTTCAGGGCTATTTTAATACCTTTAAAAAAACATTCCTCAGTCATATAATAATTTAAATTAAAGGCTCTGTTCAAGTAAAACAATTTGCCGGTGCACATTTTCCCTTTTTAATGTCATTTACTGTCAGCCTTCAGTGTGACATGAGAAACTGGTCACTGTAAGCCCAAATTATACTTTCCACATGTGAGTGCCCGCAAGGGTTTGCATGACAGAAATCTCCTCATCCTCAATCTAGATGATTTTTGCATCCTTATGTGTTACCAAGAGCTTCTACTTAAATTTCAAGTGCCAGAAATACTGAAATCAAATAGCTGGCAACCCTCGACTTGAAATCCCCTCGAAATAATCAATGTGTGATGTTTAGGTATTCCAGGTACGTTGGTGGGGACACAGTGATAAAAGCACAAGTAGATGCTGTCATTTCCCTTCAGTAAAATACATCTGACAGGTAACAACTACTTAAGAAATTCACCACACATTGCAAATGTCAAATGTTGTATCATAATTAGCATGTTACACAGTGACACTGTTGATCTAAAACATTCATGCTCAGTTTCTAATTTAAATGAATAAAGAAGATTTTGGTTTTTTGACCAACACTAAAACAATGCTGTGACAATCAAACTCCACCGTGGCTGTAAAAATCTGATGTTATTTATGTGAGTTAGGTGTCTGTAGGAAGAGGATAAAAAAAAAAACCACACACTGAACAACAAAACAGACAGTTTGTTCTTATTTTATTTGAAACCTTATTAGGGTGCATTTGTCCTTTAAACCTCAATTGGAGGATAAATTCTGACTTTTACTTTTAGCTTTCAAACACTAAGATGGCTTTTACTCAAGTACCTCTGTTGTCCCTTGCTGTGACACAAAGAAATGACCTGAAGTGAAACATTGTGTTTTGAGCATCAACACAAACAAGACAAAAAAGCTTCCTTCAGTAAAACCACAACAAGTAGAAAAGGCTGGATTTGATGCACAGACACTGGCATTTACAGATCAGGAATACCTTTTATTAACTTACAGATGGCCTAGACAGTCAAGGAAATATGATTATGTGCTGTAACACAAAATGCTGCACAAAGAATGTCTGGCATCATCATGCCCCTGACTATTGAAAAGAAAAAGTCTTGACAGGATATATCTTTTTTTTTTTTTGTATATATTTTTCTGCATTATTTCTATTCTTTGTAAATCCAGAAAAAAGAACTAGACCAAGAACTTTATAAACTAATAAAAGAAAAAATGAATTGCAAAGATTAAAGATGGCAGCTCAAAATTCCAATACAAAATAATAAAACTTGCGATGTAATGACTGAAAACTCCCCAAAAACATCACTAACAATATGCTTCTTTAATTCCTATTGTAAGCCCTTATTTACATTGGGGAAAAAATAGCTAAATTGTCCCTTTATCATTATGGTCAGTAATGAAGACAGACCAGTTAAAGACAGACCATCTCCAGATGTTATATTTTCTCTGTCACATCCCATGTGGTCAACTCAGCTACAAGTTTGGACCTAAGTAGGAGAAAATATAGAGGAAAATTAGGCAGAATAACTTCCAAAAGCTCCAGTGGTCTGTGTAGTCACTTGACTGTAATGCAGGCAGACAGAGATGAGACATGAGCAGTTCATCTTTTCAACAGTGCATTCATGTTGGAGGTTGTAATGGTCCAGAAATAGAAAAATTCCGTGTAGTTGTAGCTATTACAAATATAAAAGCCTGTCAGGATCTTTTCATGGTAACATGTAAGTGATCCTTCCGCAGTAGCTGCACAGACATTTTGGTTACTGGTCTGGTGAGCAAATTTCTTCAACATGAGCGAAACTGATTTTCAGAATTATTACGTTCTTTTTGCCTGTTTTCTTGTTGTTTAACCAGTAAACACTGCAGCTTTATATGCTCTCCCATTTCGATCATCTTTACTCAGGCTGACAATGCTTTCTGAAAGGATACTGTACATACTGTAGATCAGTGCTTCTGCAGAAATCTAGTGTACCCTGGCTTTTCACTCTGTTATATTTAGTCAAAGAGCATTATGAGTCATGGCCATTGTTTGGCTTTGCTGTGCCTCTTGTGTTGCTAATCTGGCCAGCTGCTAAATCTCTGTGATTGTCCTGGTGCAATGAGTCAGTCAGTTTCCAGGTATAGATTTCTAATGTTTTGTTCTTCTCGTGGTAATCTTATCTTCCCTCTTCTTCATTTCTTTTTTTTTCTTTTCCCTCCTTGTCTCCTTCCACACCCCACCAGCCCCACAAAGGCGGGAGTATTAATCAAAAGAAGTATGTCTCCCCATACCCTCCTAATAAGTAGAGAGTGAATGCATGGCTGCCTCCATCACAAATAGCAATTAGACCTTAGACTCCATTACCAAGGGTTTGTTAATTCATGAAGTGGGTTTCTTCGGGCCCCCACCCAAAGCACCCCCACCACCCACGTCTTGAACCTGCTCACATTCACTCCTTTCATTTCATTGTCAGATTTCAGGCAGAGGGACATGGTTTCATTTGGGGATGCTTCCAGTCCAAACCATGTCCCGCTTCATAATTCAGCAACAGACAAGGTACAAGTTATTTCTGGACATGCAGGAATAACAGAGGACCAATCATGACACTTTGACAGCCTTCTGCCTGCTAATGGACGAACCTAAATGGCAGGAGGAGAGAGACTAACATCGTTCATCAACATTTAGTCTTTGAACTTTTTTGTCCTTTGTTTTGTTTTAAAATTCCTGCCCCCGTACTTTATTTAATCTGAAGAAAGTGAGGACAGTCTTCGGCTTTAAAGTTGGCACAATTTTCCCACATTTGTACAAACTTAAATTAAGTGGTTAATCATTCTTATTTTTTTTTTTATAGATTTTTACCTTGCATTCACCTTGTATTTCTTTTTTATAGCTATTGTTGGGGAAGCAAAGACTTGAAAAACTGACATCTCAAAAGTACTCAAAGAGTGTGTGCAGAGACAGATTTAGATGCACATGCAACAGTAAATTGAAGCAAATGTTCTGGCACTGTTATTTTATGCTGATATCATTTAAAATGCAGCAGCTCTTTGTAATGAAAAACTTGCCGCACCCTCATTTCAACCTTGGAAAAAAAAAAAAAAATAGTGACATTTTGGGAAATATGCTCACTCACTTTCTTGCTGAGAGTTAGGTGAGAAGATTAATACCACTCTCAAATCTGTACAAGTATGACACTACCGCCAGCAGCCTGTTAGCTTAGCTTAGCATAAGCTAAGACTGGAAACAGGTGGAAACAGCCACCTCTAAAGCTTAATAATCAACAACATGTTTTATCTTGTTTATTTAATTTGTACAAAAACTGAAATATAAAAAGGGTACATTGTGGTTTTAGTAATGTGCTGCACTGTGTCTTAGCCAGGTGCAGTAACTTCCTGGAGTTAGCTTTTAAGGTGCTGGTAGGAGGTTTTTGTCACCTTCAATCAGGCTAGCTGTTTCCCCCTGTTCTCAGTCATTGTGCTAAGCTAACTGGCTGCTAGCTGCAGCTTCATATTCAGGAAAAATTTATTTCCCAAAATGTCAGAATATTCCTTTAAAGGCCACGTCGAAAAATTTAACCCGTCCGTTACATTGAACCCTTAAGTACCTCATATGTGTGTTGAAGTGCATTACTTTAACACTAAAAGAGTTTTTTGTTTCATAATACTCTTTTTCTAATGAAACAATAAAATATAGTTTTGTTATGCCAGTGATCCACACAGAGTGTGGTTAAAGGTTGTTTAATTTTCCTTAGACTGTTGAACTGGCTGCTCTTAATACAATTATATCTGCTACCTGCAGCCTGTGGCCATTGCGCCTGAGCCTTCCTGCTGTCACTGACATAGATTGAGGGCCCCAGTAATATTTGCAGAGCTCATTTGCACTCTGTGTGGCACATGAAATTGCCATTGACTGCAATCTTGCAAGCTCTCAATGGCCTCACATCGACAGTGCTTGTTAAAACCGCACCATGAATAAGTCCTGGGATAGGGACACACGCCTCAGGGGAGTCCGAGATGGCTAACAAGCACATTAGGTATGGCAACTATGTAGTGCACATTGTTTACACGCACACTCAAGGCACACATGCACGTGTACACACACAAGTGCATACACCTAGAGCAGAAAACATAGAGGAATACTGGACTGAAGTGAGTAAAATTAGCTTATCAAGCAAAACCTTTAACGCAAGCCGCAGCCTCCAAGTGCCAACAAGAGATCAGGTAGTCAGGATAATGATTGTAAAGTGGTTTTGAGGTAGCAATTAGCTGTCAGCCGTCGCAATAAGAGCCGTTTGTCTTGTCTGATAGTCTATAACAAAAGAAAATCTTGTTCATACAGCTTCCCCTCTCCACTTCTATTCCTCTGCGCCCCTCCTCTGCACTCTGGTGCATTGCCAGAAAATCAGATTTCTCACATGGGCAACTTTTCTCCTACTGAGAGATTATTTCAATAAAAAATAAACAGTCTTCCCCCGCAAGGCATGATCACAGGCCAAATGATCCACTCAGAGAATGCGGCTTTAAAAATGAATAATGCATATGTTCACTGTTAAATTGTATCTAGCTTACAAGGAAGGGGAAAAATATGTCTTGCTGCCAATCTGAAATGTGTAACTATTAAGAAATTTAACAATACGTGATGTTCCCACAGCACTTGAAATAAAATTTAAAAATAAAACTAAAAGTTAAAGCAGAGGACACAAAAGCAACATAACACTAAAAAAAAAGTGTTTTCTAAGTTCAGTCCTGCAGGTTTCGTGTTTGTTATCTACGGTTTTTGCTTCTGTGGAGACTCTTTGGTTAGAAAATATGAAATATAATTTTTAAAATTCTATCTAGAGTGAAAATAAGTATATGGTATGGTTAATATGTTTTTAAGGGAGAATATGGATTTTAACCAACATAATATCAGTCCTGTTTCAACAAAGGAAAAATGATGAAATATGAAGCATGATCTAAAATGTGAGTCAAAGCTTATCCTCTGAGAAGCTTTTAGTGGACACACATGAGCTACAAAGCAGCCAAAAATACCTGTGAATGTTATTCTTGGGTGGCACAGTGGTGCAGTGATTTGCACTGTCACCTCACAGCAAGAGGGTTCCAGGTTCAAACCCTGGTCTGGGGTCTTCTGTGCAGAGTTTGCATGTTCTCCCTGTGCTTGTGTGGGTTCGCTCCGGGTACTCTGGCTATCTCCCACAATCACAAAAACATGCACGGGTTAGGTTAATTGGCTACTCTAAATTGCCCATAGGTGTGCGTGTGTGGTTGTGTGTCAGCCCTGCGATTGACTGGCGACCAGTCCAGGGTGTACCTCGCCTCATAGTCGCCTCCCCCGCGACCCTGACGGGTTAAGCGGTAGAAAATAGATGGATGTTATTCTTTATCCCTTACTGGATCCTGATGTTTTTAATTAGTTCCTGTACTCTGAGATATTACGCTGGATATTACATCTGCCCCGACTCCAGCATTAATTAAATAAATTCTTAAATTATCAAAAGGCAGTTATAGTATCGTACAATCAAACCCCAGGTGATGGTGTAGTTCTGTACTCAGAAGACATTTTCAAATTCCTGACTGCAGGTGAAACCGCATTAACTGTTAACCATGTTTTTGTATAATCCACGTTCTCATGCTCCCGAAACATTTGCAGGCTGCCTTTAAAAATATTGCACTGGGTAATGGAACTCAAGCATTTTGGGTATCAGCCCAGTGAGTCTATTCGGCTGGCACCCTGTACTATTTCCATTAATCCCCATTGAAATTTTGGCAGGTGAGGATAATTTGGCACAGTCACAGTCTGAATGGTAACAAGAAGGAGAAAGAAGGGGAGAAAATTATTGTCACAAGCCATCAAAAGGACTCAGGACTGGAATCATCACTCTTGAGTGGTATGTATAGAAAACTCATAAGTGGGACATTTTGCTGTGGATTCAGCCCCGTTGTTATTCTTATCATATAGTCTAGTCTAATCCTTTCATCTTCCCAGAAATGTTGTAACTCGGTTAAACATCTCAGTAATTCTTTTTCAATAACAAGTAGTGCAAGAGATTACAATTTGAAATTCAGTAATACATTACAGTTCAGGGCTGATGACTCACTACGTCGACTGTCATAAAATTAATGAACTATTTAATGAATTCTTTGTCATTTTTCAAGCAAAAGATACCAAATTCTTCTGGTTGCAAATTCTTCAATGTGAGAATTTGCTGTTATTTTTTTAGGTGACTGTAAACTGAATATCTTTCAGTTTTCAACTCTTGATTGAAGAAAACAAACACTGTTAAGGTATCTGATGTTTTTTTGTGACAGCAGTATTTCATTGACAGTATCATTAAAAGGGAGGCCTGACACAGATACAGTTATATTAATTAGTAGCTATCTTTCTTTCAAGAGATGCATTTCAGAGTGAAATAATTTCTAGATAACTGCCACCAGTGTAAGAGGGCAGGGGGGACCAGCCAAACCGCCTGCCAAAACAGACCATTAGCAACTCTTACACTGATCAAACCCGCATCCTCATTATCTCTACAAGCCTCTCCATTTCTCATGCAGAGCCATGTGAATTGTCACTCATATCTCCCATCTTTAAGCCACTCATTTTTATTCAGCTGATCTGATTACAGTTTGCATTTTCAATTAATGCTACAATCGAGAAAGAGAGCGAGAGAGAGAGAGGGCGGATGGGGGGGGGGGGGGTGGTCTGTTGGAATAGCAGCTGATTTTCAGATTGAGTTTGAAATGTGGACTGATTTTAAATGAAGTGAACAAGAGCTGGATGCATGGAAAAATGCCAGAGATGCTGCAGTCCACAGCTCTGGAGGAGCACATCTGGAGCCCCTCCAAGTGCCCTGGGGGCGTCGCTAAGAGGAGCTCCTCCGTCAGAAGCAGCAAGGGGAGAGAGAGCATTAAAGAAAATGAGAAGAAGAGAGAGCGAGAGTTGGCTGGCAGGGTCTGGTTTGTACTGCCGAGCAGCTGTTCTTTGCAGAGCTTCCTGCTTTATCAGCCCTCAAAGAGATACTTTGTCATATGTCCGCAACGGCTCACAGACGTTTATCTGTCACTCTACTAACACAATGAAGTCATGCTGATAATTCTGCTTTAATTTCAGGAGGAAGTGACCAAAAATCTAATTTGTTGTTTGGATCTTTTGAAAAAATGTTCAAAGGGAGGGACTGAACATCTAGTGGGGGCGGCGAGTGTGAGGTTAGAGTCAGGGTGCAGGCAGAAATAGCACCACGCTCAGGGCACGCAGATCATCTTGTGTGTGCAAGAGGTGATTTGGAAAAGGGGTCTTTTTGGAGGCACAGAAGACGATGCCTCATTTGGATGCAGTTAATTAGAAAGGTTGATTGATTTGATGGCACTGGGGGGGAGGTTGGGACGGCAAAGTGCACTGGTCTGTGAAGGAGTCCACACTCAGGTCGATATTTACGCCTTCCAGGGAAGCTTTAATAACAACATTAAAGCCTCTATGAAGAAGGCCCATCTCCTCTTTTTTTCTTTTTTGTGTTTGTCTTCTAGGACGCACTCTACACATGATTACACAAATCCTTTTCAAATAAATTTCTGTTTGCTCTCACCGTGACTCTGCCCCAAACGTCTGGTGAAACACTGTGGTGACTTTAGTTTACAGTACACACTTGTATCAAAGAGCATTGATTTTTATTCAAGAGACAGAAATAAGCCATTTTAATGAAATGCGTTTTACCACACATGGTTGTTGAAGAGGATACAAAGCTCCTCTGATGATGATACATTTCATGCTACATCTATTTATCACTTTGGGACTAGCTTGTGTATTGAAGCCAGACTCCCGTGGAGCTTGGAGCTGCTCTGCTCTGAGTTTATACATTATTTCCTTTACTCTGTATCAGTTTTAACTGCATTAGCCCCTCTGCTTTTACATACTAGGTCTACAGCCATCTGTGAATATACCTTCTAAACATAAACCTTTTTCTAATCTGTGATTGTGAACATAAACAGAAAAAAAAAGATTCATATTTTTTAATGCCTTGAAGTTGACTGAAAGTTGAATTTTATGTTATGAAGTGTTTGAAAAAATTCAGCAGCCTCTGGGTGTACTTTTCCAAACCAAACAGCAGCAAGCAACATTAAAAGACATGTAGAGCTTTATACACGTATTTTGGAAGGTAGGTTAAATTACTGACCCAAAAGATATTTGGTCTTGGGAATACAGTAACTGAATGCACTTGCTATGTGTTAGTTGCTTTTGGAACATAGCAATTTTAATAATAAACACATTGAATAATCAGCAAAAAACTTGATATTAGATATTAGACATTGGAATTAATTTGAAAATTGCTATAAACGCTTCAGAAAAGGTGACATAAAATGATGTGTTTCTGTTTGGGACCCCAGCTTTAAAATATGTTTTTTAACAATGGATTTTCAGAAACACTTTTAAGAAAAAAAAATGTCTAATTTTGCAATTATTGCCATCATTATTATTATTATTTTCACATGCAGGAGTTGGGTCTGTTTCACTGTGTCACTAAAACACAAGGCTTAATGGTGATGCTCTAAGTGTCTTTTATTGCCTTTTAAAAATATGAAGAGGAAGAAAAAGAGGGAAGTCAGTTATGTACATTATGTGCCTGAGTGCATGATCAGTGCATCAATTATGGTCAATCTAACATCAGAACTGTTGCTTAACTCTTGAGTAGTTGACGTTCTTGGATGCAGATGTATTCACACAAGCAGATTAAATATTCATGTGCACCTGAAAATATGGACAGATAGACAGACGAAGACGAGTTTAGATATACGCTAGCTCACACACACACACACACACACACACATACACACTCACAAACAATAAAAGTCAATCATTTTCCTCTGACATCCAAATTAAAACTAAGCGTCCCCCAGACGATTGTATTACCAGAGTGGTGTGTGCTTATGACAGCTTCATCACAGTAGTATGAAATGCAGACCAGGCCAGAGGGACACTATTGTTTACCCCCAAACCATTATCAACTATTTTCTCTTATAAATCATTCCTTACATTCTCTCAGTCTGTTTTTTTTTTTTTTTTCTTTCCCGCTCTGTGTCTGGTGGTTTATTAATACTTGCACCCTTCATGCTCGGCTGAACGAGATGAGCCCCAGACTTCTGGCATCATTCATGCGCCTTGTCATGCGGAATTGATTTTGCTTTGTTGCTTTTGGGCATCTACTGTCTGACAATGTCCAAACCTGTTGGCAGACGCCTCGTATGTATGTACAGTACGGTGCGTTGTTTATGTAACAAAGCTCAGACTGACTTTGATCCTGATGCTTTAATCAGTAAAACGCACTGCAACTGTCTCAGTCATGACCAAAGTTTTATATTCATATTTTTATGAGCAAGACTTTGTATTGTTAAAGTAGTTTCTGTTCTCATTTTTGTTTTTAGATGTGCTAAATTGCATAATGAATTTATTTTCCTGTTTTTAATTTCATATTCATATTAGTCCTTTCATTTGGGTACGTGTTCATATTTGGAAAAGCACATCACTCATATTTGTGCCTGACTTTACTCGAATCTCAATAAATTCAGAGAATGAGTTGACAACTTGCCACCAAGGCAGAAATTAGTGCTCATGAAGTCCTCATTATTTCATTTAAAAGAAAAGCTTGAATAAATGTGTTGCTGTGTTGGTGAGATTAGGTTTTTATGTAGATGAATTGTTATTGCGTTGTGTAACTTTTTGTTTACTTTTTGTTTTTTGTGACACAGGCAACAAAGAAATGAGAGTATTCTGGTAAATTGCCGAACAGGGCATAGCTTTAGTGATCTTCCATATGGGATCATAGAAGGATCCTGAATCTCTATGAGACAGAGATTAGGGACTTTGTAATAATGAGCGGCTCTTTGATCGAGACCTGAGACTTGCTTCACTTGAATCTCTAAACAGCTGAATGTTTACATGATCAATCCATTTTGTCAATATCAGCAATCAGTACTGAGGAAGCAACCTCAGTGTCAATTTCTTGCTCCAGTTCAAGGATTTTGAACTGCACTTAAACAGAATTCACATTTTATTTTTACTGTGTGAGACTGTTCAGTGAAAGAGATATCAGGTCTGAAGCAGATGCTGCTGATGCTGCTGCTGAAAGCACACAGCTCATACCTCTCATCATTTATTAATTCATATATAATGCGTCAGAAAACTCATTCTCTAACTGTGTGTTTTGACTTGTCTTCATTATACTGCATTGTACACATCCTTTGAGACAAAAATAAAGGACGAATAGCGGTGACTTTCTAAAACCTATAGTTTATTTATGTGGTTACATTTAGTTATATTGCTTCTGAATACACAAGGTGCCTCGGAAACCTTTCTATTTTAAGTGACTGACTACCTGAGCCAGTCTTTGGTTAGCCTTCTTTCTAAAAAGCTTTGTTTTTCTCTGGTTATTCAAGCAGGTGAGAGCTAATGTCAGCATGATAACCGTTTAAAAGAGCTGATGAGGTATTGGCATTCTGTAAAGGCATGCATGTTGATTGGCTGCTTAGTCTTGATGCCGCCTGTGACCTTTCGAGTCAGTTAGAGAAGAATATGGGGAGGTCCTACATGATGCTTTGGGATGTATTGACTGTTTTCAGCAGATGGCAAGAGCCATTTCAAAATCCCGGTGGAGGCTGAAAGGCCCTACACCACCCTTTGTTCCGCCACACATTCACACATACACACTTCAGGGCTGACGCAATAAAATCAATCTTGCTGTGACAGTGCTTCCCCCAGCAGCTATGGGCCTAAATATATTGGTCTAAATTAGGATATGACCCAGCACCTTTCTCTCAGAGGAGACAGGAAGTAGTACAATTTGGAAAGCAAACAATCGGACACTAATGTCGGCAAAATGAAAGATTCCCATTGGAACAAAATATTGCAGACTGATGTGGGAAGACAGCTCTTTCGCCCTGTGAACTACATTATGATAGAGCTGGAATCCTTTGTATTATCTTGTATCTAATGTGCAGAGAAATATGTGTGAAAAATACTGCATATTATTCATTATCATAGTTGGAAACAGCTGCTCGTTCAACAAGTTTTCATTATGCAGTGATTCCTAAGGGTACTTGTAGTTCAGGGGTACTCATGCAGTTGTCAGGGGGTGAAGCTCAGATAATTCAACTAACCTTAACTTAAAAATATATACCCATATATTCCTGTTATAGAGAAAAAGTAAAATTTGTGTGCTTCTAATCCTAACTTCTTTGCATTCAATTCTTCCCATTCAGGTTACCCATCAGCCACATGTGACACATTAACAGCCTTTGTTGCAAGAGTATGAAAGCTAATTAGCATGTGATAAAAAAGCTGAAACTGAATATAAAAGGTGAAATTGTGAATATAGTGTTAATAGTTGAAGTAATAAATTAACAAAAATAGTAGGTGGTTGACTTTCCTTTCCTTCCTTTTCTTTTCCAAGCATCAGTGACTTGAAATTGATTTGTGCCTCCATTGTTAGCTAGTAGCGGTCAATGAGCAGTGGACTGGCACATGCCCTGCTGGGGACACACCACCAGATAATCACGGCCTATACCTGCAGTTTGGTGGCATCCTGAGACAGGTAAGACCTGGTTTTTCTTCTGCATTCTGCAAAGAGGATAGTGTGAGGTCAACTGGTGGAAATGGCAGATATAGTTGGGTGTCGTCTGCATAGCAGTGATTTGAGAAGCGAGAACACACTTGCAAGAACGCTCAGTGAGGTGGGGTTCAAACCAAGAATGTGCTTTGCCCATATCAGAGAATATGGGTAGCAGGATGTGGTGGTTCACCAAGTCAAAGGCTGCTGATAGGTCCAGCAAGACGAGGACCAAGGAGCCATTTCACTGGAGTGGCTGCTCTTAAAGCCCAACTGATTTGGATCAAAGGTCATTTGTTGAGAGGAATTTAGAGACCTGTTTGAAAACCGCCCTTTTGATAGCCTTAGATAAGAAATAACAATACCAGTCGAGTGAAGGCTTTTTGTGCAGATGTGTTACCCAAGCCTATTTGAATGCGCTTGGAGGTGCTCCCAAAGAGAGTGCAGCATTTATCACACATGTGATTGCTGGCACAATGGTGGGAGATATGGTTTGGAGGAGGTTGGTGGGAATGGAGTCCAGGACACATATAGTCAGGAGTCCTTATACCCTGCTCTCAGTGAGAGGGGTGAATGAAGGAAATCATTTTCCCTTTAACATGTCTGCATGTTAGGCTTTTTGATGCCTTGTCCTCAGCTAGAGGGCTGAGTGAGAAAGATGGTGTGTCATTATGAGTCATTAATATGATACTTATTTAGTATTGGATAAAGGATAAAGGAAATGAATGTAGTGCAGTTTATTTCCCTTGATTTCGCTCAGTATTATACAGTATCAGTTTCCTTGATGCACACAAGCCAGACCAGAAAACTTTTAATGAAAGCGCTTAGCGGGGTGCGATTCTGCACGTCCTTAAAATCTACCATTTGTTTACTGTTATCAATATGCTTAATGAGCTGGAAAATAACCTGCATTCAAATGGCAGCAGTTCGTGTCCAGCTCTACCATTGTGTGGTGGGGAAGAGTGTTTCACAGTTGCTCAATTCAAAGGGAGTGCTGCAATCAGAGCAAAACTAACCTCCTTATTATAGTCTCCAAGCTGTCATCTCCATCAAAGAAGCTTCAGAAACTATTTGCTGTCTTTCAGAAAGCATCTAGTTAGGGCAGAGCTTGTGTGCCTGGATCAAAGATTTACAGAGGTCCAAATAAAACATTTAGTTATTTTTCAAGGGCCAGGTAAGGTCAACAATAATATCGTGGTATCATCCACACTCTTGTTGTAGATCTTTTTGCTGTTTGTGTAAGAAAAAAAAAATGAAAATGGAAAAAGTCATTATCTTACCTTCACGTCCACATGAAATGAAAGTAGGTATTTGTTAGGCTGTTTTTCCTTAAACAATTACAGATTTTTGTATGTGTTTCAAGATAGTTTAGTTTATCTAAAGTATTACTGTTAGTTCAAGGTAAAGATACAGAGGTGATAAGGAATACCAATTGGACTGCTGACTTTACAACCAAAATAAAGAAAAAGTGAAGTAAAGAAAAAGTAAAGTGAGTTTTAATTTTTTTTATTTTTTTTTTCATTATAAAACCTTGGCCAGATTTGATGTGACTGTGTTTAAAATCATCTGTGAGTACGTGTGGTGGTTGTTGCTGCTGTGTTGGCCAGGTCTCTGTTGAAAGTGAGATTCGGAATCTCAGTGGGACCTTACCTGGTTAAATAAAAGAAACTGAAATTGAATCTAAAGTCAAAGTTGCACGCAGTTCGCCTCATGCGTTTGATGACTGTTGCACCCATTTAATTTTCCTTCCATCACACTGAGTTAATTTGTCCACTGCAGGTTGATATACTTGCAGCGAAAACCGGTAACATTTCACTGCGCTGATAAAGTGATTCTTAATTGATCTCTGTGGGAAAAATTGTGTATTTGCTTCCTTCCTCAGCATAAGGTCAGATTTCAGGGTCAGCTTCAGAACAGCAGCCCTGAAGCTCCAAGAGCTTTAATGTCCTGCTCAAAGACACGGAGGCACAACAAAAGCACCTTAACTTTGGACTTTAAAGTTAAAAGAGGAGATGTCCTCGTCTGTAGCACGATCAACTCACTTCTTATCATTTCAGTGTCGAACACTTTTTTGATCTAAACAGGATCTGAAGTCCAGTATTTTAGTCGCATTAGATGCAGTTGCACAGGATCAGTTATAACACTGCAGATGTTGGACTTTTTTGGCAGCACTCTCATACAACTATTAATCTATATTTTACTGTGCTGTACATCAATATGCTACTTCATAATATTTAACCCGTTTTTATAAACAGTACAACCATGAAATTTTCAACATTAAACATCGCATGCAAATATTGTCCTTAGTATTTGTAGATACTCTGAAAAGTGAAAGGTTTGTTCTTTTACATAGTTTTCTGTATTATCTTTACTTGAAAATATCAATTCCTCCCCCTCCATCTCTCCTCTCAAGGCAAAGAAAAGACTCCTCTATTCCTCCATTTATTTTCCCACTGAGTAACTGATGCTCCATTCATTTTTACAAAACGAATAGCAATATTTTCTTGTGCCCTCCTCTCGTGGAAGGCTGGAGCTCTGTGAACCTGAACAGCAGACATCCAAATGAAATTGTGGCTTTCAGGTGCATATATGCTTCACTGGCCTCCTCACACCTGTGTGTTAGTATCATCACTCAGGCAAATCATTCAATCTGGACTCCCTGTAGGTCTAATTAAGGCAATAAGTCCAAACTGTTCTCTGTGTGTTCTCCTTCATTCAGCTGTAGTCCGCAGTCTGTAGCTCCTCAGCAGCTCCATTCTGTGAAGTGGAGTAAAGAGTGGGAAGAGAAGAAATGCTTGAGAAAAAGATGACAAAGCAAGGTAAAACCCAGAGGGCCAGGTAATAGAGTGCCTCAGACACTTGTTATGATACATGTCAGTGATATCAGACACACAGCCTTGCAGACTGGTCTTTCCGCAGTGGCAGCTCGGCAGGGTGCTGGAAGAGGTGAACTCTTGCCTGTATGTCGGACACTCCTCCTCTGATCTACAGATGACCAGTGCAGCACGAGGAAAATCTCACCAGGACCTCAAACGGAAAGCATGGCATTAGTCCCCCCCCCCCTTGCCTCTACCTTACAACATGACTGCTACTGCCCTTGTCGTCTGAAATTAGTTTAAAATATGTCTCAGCACGTATTGGTAAGACAATCACTCTGCCTCTCCCTGCTTCGATTTCTTAGTTTTCCTTTTCAGGAAACATCGATGGATTCTCAGATCACTTCACATTGACATTTCAAGGGGAGGAGACGTACTGTATCAAGGCAGTGGTATGAGTGTGATAGTATGAATGGTATCTACTGCCAGCAGCATCTCAGGCTGGATCCCAGTCCATCAGGCCATGAAATATTCATCCATAATTCCAAAATGTCTGTCATGAATACTGTAGAACACGGCCTCTCCTGAATCCCGGAAGACAGTAGCAGCAGCACAGTTACATGGAGCCTCATCATTGTGCGATGTGAGAAATGTTTCCTTTTTTCTCAAACTGGATCTGTAGGTGTGTTTTGCTCTGTTTAGGATGCAGGGTAGTTGTAACAGTGTGTAAGGATAGAGCCCAAAGAAAGTCTCATTGCCTCAGTATCTTGTTTCCTGATAAGGCAGAGCTGTCACAGTCACATACTGTGTGCAGCAACATGTTTCTGTTGCACGCCGCTCTGAATTCAAGCCAACTCCCTCGACTACCTGCCATCAGACATGGTACAGTTACCGCAGGCCGTAGATATCCGCTTCCTTAGTACCCATTAGCAAGCAGCCGAAGATTTATCACTAATGTCAGGGAGGCATTAGCAGACCTAATGAAATTTCACGTTGTTCTTCAAGCAATATTATGCCTGTGACCCCTCTCTTTTCACTAGAGCAAGGTTTAACTGCTGAATGTCAAACAGCTGGCTAAGCCTGTGGCATCGAGCTTAGTTACATTTTTTTTTTTTTTTTATCTATGCTCATTTGGATTTGTGTTCCTCTCAGAATAATAGAAAATAATGACATCCCCCAGCCTCTTTCTGTCTGAGGTGGGCTGCTTAAAGTTAATGACATCGGGCCATGTTGCGCTTGGCTGCATCCCCACACATAATTATGGTCTGATTGTCA
The DNA here is from genome assembly GCA_037833715.1 of Toxotes lorentzi. NCBI lineage: Eukaryota > Metazoa > Chordata > Actinopteri > Toxotidae > Toxotes > Toxotes lorentzi. The sequence continues at coordinate 14,470,192 of JBBMJY010000003.1, forward strand.
CAAAAATCGCCTGCGCTCACTATAGCTGCTGTAAACCCCCCTCCACTCAAGATTAAGGAAAACGGCAAATTGTCTTTCGTGTGCTGGGGCTCTAACCATAACTGCCCTGAAATGAGTAATTACAATTTAGCTTCATAACGATAGGTGCAGCCTGGAAATTAATTGCCATGCCGAAAATACAAATTCTCATTTTGCATGAGATCACCTGGCAGAGAAAAAAAGTACAGTAGTTACATGTAGTGATAGTGAGTAGACTGTATGTATTTGTATAATTTCATAGTCTTTTTAAGTATGTGTGGAGACAACCCTGTTACCATGGCCATTAACTTTATAAAAGATAAACTTAATATCACATAAAAGGTATAAATCTAAAATACAGGCTGTAAAGTCTCCTTTGCTGCTGGTAGAATTTTTATTGTTTCCTCTGTTCTATCATCCAACAAAACACAAAAATCTATCAATATTTTTTAATTTTAATTAGTTAATGTGGTTGCCTAGAAAGTCCACAGATATGCCTGAGCATGGAAACATGCTCAGACTTGATTTGTCTGCTTCCCTAAAATAAAAATGTTTTCAGAGTAGACTTCCTCTGTTGCCATCAACACAAACAAAACCAAATGAAGAGGCATTTCTGGCTCTGTATAAATTCTGATCGAGGCTGTGAATTGTCAGTTTTTAAAAATCAGTAGTCGTGAACCAATTCCCTGGAAGTGAGAAATTTTGTTGGATTTGCCACCACCCACGATATTAGACAGCCTTCAAATGCAGATAGTCTGAGGTTCACGGTGGATACCTGATCATACTCTGGGTTAGGGCAACTCCAGTTCAACCATATCAAAGAGAATCCATTATATGTGCAGCACATGGAGAGGTGGGGCGGCTAGTTGACGAGGGTGAGAGAGCAGAAGAAAGCAGAGATTTTTAATAAATTTCTTTTTTTTTTTTTTTTTTTCTTTTTGAGGGGGGACGAGCAAGCAATGAAAACTCGGCACAGGTTTGACATTGAATATTTCAACTTCTCACTTGTTTCACCGTGTCTTAAATTGAGGCTCCCAGTGGAGCCGTCATTGCACAACATTGGAACGACTTGTGTGTTGTGAGGAGACACATAGAGGACTTGGCAAACTGTAAAACCAGGACACACACACCTCTCTTGTCCCGCCTCTCCCTCCTGCAGAACTCTCCCGGGACTTACCTCCAAGTTCAGGTGGTTGGTCGTCATGGTAACTGCTGAGAGTGAGGGCTATTTGCATTGTTTCTGCTTTCATCTCTAAAACCATGTCATTATCCATACCGTACAGGTACTCGTGTTTATTTGTGTGCTCCAGCCTGCCTGATTGTCAGTCTGTTTGTCTGTCCGCCTGCTTGTCTGTCTGCCTCTGTCAGACTCTGCCTTCCTTCCCCCTTCTTTTTCCCTCCAGGTCCATCCCGGCACTATTCCTCCATCATCGATTCATTCACCACATCTGCCTCTTTATCTGATGCACAGCTGGAACCCTTCATGTATCTGCACCCACTTTGTTCTGCACCCATTCTCCATGAATTAGTAAAATACCACACACACACACACAGAAAGAAGATCTCCTCATTTAAATTAGTTCTTTACACACCTGACGGCATTCACAAAAAAAGCCAACCCTTGTGTTGTGCCTGTATTACATTTACATTACATGTAAAATGTGCAAGGAAACAAGCTCGATGACAATAATGTGATATCAGTGCTTTGAGGAACACCCAGGTTTTGAGGAACACTTCTGACATCTGCTGGCCATGATGTGAACATCACAAGATATTTTTGTGAAAGCATGAAACAAATGGACCAGAGCTTGATGGTGGCAGGTAGAGGCAGCAATAGCAAATGTGGTTGACTAACCCGCTAATTAATGTAGTGCAGAAAAGAGATCCACTACAATTTATCATCATAAAACATGCAAATATTGAAATACAGGTAATATTTTCGTATATTTCATCATTTACAAAGGCAATTTCAAATTCAACAGTGCAATTATGCAGCTTACGTCTGCATCAAACTGTGATCAAGCACTAAAAACTCACAAACAAATACATAAATAAAAACCAAAATTATGTATGCACAATCTGCATTCCATTGACAATTTCTGCTTGGCAAAGCACATGGTGATTATGCTGGAAATTCTGAATACTTACACAGTTTCCTGTGAGATATCTTTCCACTAAAAAAAGGAAACCCTGCTCCTCCACAGACTGCCGCACTAATTGGGGGGAGGGGGAGGTTATAAGCTATCAAAATGAAAGCTTTATTCTGCCTGTTTCTGTTTCACTGTGTCACGTCTACATGTAAAGAAAACAGGTTGGTTACAACATTAAAGTGCTGTTACTGGATGTACAAACATCTGTCAGAAAAAAGTCTGCCTGGTGCAAACATCTCTCTCAGGACTTAATGTGTTATAACACAAATTTGAGAGGCTAAGGCCAGAGAGACTTGTGTTTTAATCTGTCCATATACAGCATATATTTGAGGAAGATGAAAGCGAAAATACACAGAGGACTGCAAAAAGGCCCTGGAGTCTACAGTGTTTTATTGTGAGTCTGGATATATGCCAGTATTTCATGGGAGGGAGAGCAGCTGGTTGCTGAATTCACATATCCAAATCCAACTGCTCAGTGTTTTGTCTACATCAATTCCCACCTCTCCACAGCGTGATTCATTTCAGAATAGAGGAGCTTTATAAAGTCATTGCTGGTGGAAAACTGTGGGAACTGGCCAACTGTAGAATTCATACTCCAAACCAATAGGGGGCAGCCTATCAGCAAGGTGGGGTGTCCATCCCTTTCGTAAGAAACGAGGAAACGTAATCATTGGTCCTTCTTCTCTCCTTGAGCCGGACTGGTCATCCCGCAGAATGGGACAAATCCTGGTGGGGCTGGGGCTAGCTGGTCCGCATGCTAACCTCAGTAGATATCTGTGCAACAGAATACACAGGCGTCTTTGACGTTATGTCAAAACTGTTGTTTCTTCAGATTCTGTTGATAATCTTAGTTAATTTTTAAATATTTTAAATGAAAATACTTACATGTTGCCCCTTTAACCACCTGTATATGTTTTGTCTCCAAGAGTAGCAAGCAGTGGGCCTAAACATCAGTCAGCAAGATAAGCTCTAAAATAAACATAATAAGTTATTAATAAGCAATTTGTTCACTCTCAGTATCCATTGTCATTTTAGCTTGGTTTTGGTCTCCACCATCTGCTGAGGGAAACATCTGGCACTTTGGTTGCTAAATGCTCCACTAAATTGCCAGTTTTGCTTGCGAACGGAGGCTTTGTCAGATCTTTTTTTTTTTCTTTTTTCCTGAATCAGAACAGTAAAGTTGCAGGTTGTTAAAACCAAAGCAATGAGCTTAAAGATGTTAAAAAGCTCCACAGACCTGAGGAGAACTGCAGACCAGACCATGAAGTTTCATGGTCTGGCTAAATGAACAAGTGAACAAATAACTTTTTCTATGTACTATAAAGTATAAATATATTCCATCCTTTCACTTAAACTTTCTCACATTCCTCTCAGATACTCACTTCAGTGAGCAGTTCATGGCACAGGAGCAGTGGAGCCACAAAGAAAGCTCATGGGAAAGTGAGTCATAGAGTGGACACTGCAGACAGGATGTGAGGATATGATGGGCAGTGGAGAAACATGTGCTGGCACTGAGAGCTTAATCTGTCTTATCAATGACAGGTCAGTGTCTCGGTGGAAGCCTACGATTGATGGCACTTGACCCCCTTAAATATCAGGAGCGCCGACATCCCTCTCGTCTCCACGTCTCGCCCAATCAGGATTGATTGCAGCACTTCCACGCTCCTCCATGGACAAGTGACTGCTGTTAGCTCCTCATCTTTAATAATGATGATGCTGCACATTGATCCCATAACAGCTGTCTGGTGCACTGAGGAGAGGCCTGAAAATCACTGCTTTATATTGTACCTGATCAGAGAGTGATCTCTCATTCAACAACAACACAAGCCTCAAACAATGTATGAATGAATGCAATACCAGTTTATACAAAAACCTGAAAGATGAAATAGCACAGCAGTAACGCTACGCTAAGTACAGATTTAGGCTCCCACATTCAACATCGCAAAATAGTCACCTCTATACTTTGCTGATTTGTTTCAGTCAGATCAAGATACAGATACAGACAGCTTTTTTTTCCCACTTGAAACTAACTGTTTTGTTTTTCATGCAGATTTAGGAAGATTGTTCTCCAGAATGTTTGTCCCTGTCAAAAGCTCTTCAAAATATGAAATGGAGGATTTTTTGTTGAATGTTCAAAACAAACATAAACAGCACATTAAAAAAAAGTCTGCAATATTTAATATTTGCTCACAAAATTCTCTTTAGATAGGGATGTGTGTTAAATATGGTTTTGATGTGTTGTCGGGCAGACATTGAAGAACAGCCACAGTCTGAACTACACCCAGTATGGGAAGCATGTTTTCAACGCTCTGCTCAAGAATTCTGTTCTCAAGATCCTTAATAAGCCTTACAGACACTGTGTGTTGCACAGTACATTATTACAATAATCTATCATCACAAATCTACCATCTTGTGACAAAAGTTCTCCATAGTTCTCCTGACCAGCCTGTGAGGCTCTGATGGTTTTCACTGATAGTTCAGATGACTTGTCAGTGTGTTGAACTGGTGTGGTTCTCTGGGCAGAGAGGTGCCTGCAGTCTGTCGGGAGGAGTGGCTGTAGTTTTAGAGTGGATGACGCACTAAGCTGCAGCATCTGTGCAGAATCCTTCCAGGTCTGAGAACTGACTTGTATCAGAAAAACACTACGTTAGCTACAACAGCATAGACCTGTTTAGCTATTTACTGCAACCTGAAGCCTGGATAAGACTTAACACAGGTTAATCTTCACCCACATTTTTGCAAGTCAAGGGAATTTGTAAGCCCGTACACCTTCTTTACATGAAAACATCACACAGTATTTTCTTCATCAGTGGATAACAAATCTAATGAACTGACATTTAAAGTTGAAAGGCAGACATGACTTACTGCTGTGACAAACATGTTAGGTCTCCTGTGGAGGCTTCATGATGAAAAGCCACCCAATATTTACCTCACCAGTTGAACACTTTTAATGCAAAGCAGGAACAGTAGGCTGCTCTATTTCCATGAATATAAGCTGGAGTGAGGCTGACAAAAGAACAACATGGAGACAAGTGAATAAATGTGATATCTGATACAAGTCAGGCAGTTATCTGGTGGAATTGATCATCAAGTAAAACGGTTCTGCCGTTTAAAAAAAAAAAAAAAAACTCCAATCCCAGCAAACAGTGTGCACAATAATCATTAAAGCCATTCACTTCACCTTTCATCACTTGAGATCCTTTAAACATCTGCAAAACAACGGGTGATCATCATACATCTGCACAGTCCATGTAAATTCTATGTTCAGCACAGCAGAGGCCAAAAATCAACAGTGCCTGAGAAGAAATAGAACAAGATTAGGGTGCTTAAAGTGTAGGCGGCTTCCTCTCCTTCTTTGTGCCAATTACAATTTCATTTCGTGACAGCTTCTCTATGACTGAGAGCTTTGTGTGTTTTGTTTTGAAGCACATCTTCATGTCTTGACATCATTACTTTTTTTTTTTTTCATTATTGTTCTTTCATGCAAAGTCAGGCTTTGTAATAGTTGTATTTGCAGCTGCAAATATTTTTTTTTTTACTGTGTTCTCTATTTGCCAATGTTAAGATACACACATTCCTGAGTCATTATCAAGAAACAAGTCAAGATAACCAGGTTACTTGGCAGATAGATACTGTGTCAGTGGTGATTAACTCCTAGAAATCTGATCATACTGACCATGTGCACCAACACTTTGGGAAATATGTTATATGTATTTATTACACAGCCACCAATACACTCACTGGTCACCTGGGTGTTTAGTTACAATATTTGATGGTTTACATTGTCTTTTTGTTTTTGTTTGTGTTGTTTTTGCAGGGAATTCACTTTTCCACAGGCATAAAATTTTGGTACGACACCTCACACACTGAGATTTCCCACCACAGCAGACTTCTTAAAGAGCTCTGTTAGGTCAGTATGATGTGTCACCTGAGTGATCGCAGAAATAAAAACCAATTTATACATAAAAACAAACTGTTATAAATTTAGCACCTAATTTAGATGATGAGAACCAACTGAAGTGTTTCCCTAGTTTCCAAATAAACCGCATTTTGGTAACTTGTTCCTACCTAAAGCCTCTGCACACCCATGATCTACCCACACAGGTGTTTCCACTTATTGTCGCTGATTATACTCATTTCAGGAGCGTGGTAATGGACAGAAATGGACCCAATTTTATGTTTTGTTTTTTTGGCATTTCCTTTTATCTTATTAGCAAGTTCACAGCAGGGAGATGAAAGGAAATGAGGGTAGAGAGAGAGATGGTGAATGAGATGCAACAAAAGTCCTCTGATGGACCCAAACCAGAGACATTGTAGTTCATGGTTGGTGCCTTAACCCCAGGGTTCATCTCATCTCTGTTTTTCTCACTAGTAAATGGACTCTGGTGTCATGGATGACGGTGTATTGTGAACTGCTCCACCCAGCTTCAACCTACAGGTCTGAATATGGTGCATATGCTTTTTACTGAAATCTCATTATTAACAGTAACTCAAGCTTTGTGTGTGAAAAAATAAATAAATCCATAATGATGGACACAGCATGATTATTGGTGACATATTAACTTTAAAATTCAAATAATCTGTTATCAAAGGCTAATATTTAAACTGGAAATATGAACTAATTTGGATAACATGACAAATTGCATCTTACCAGAAAAAAAATCCAAAGGTGCCTCAGCCAAGGACACTGTAATTAACCTTTATCCTATACCAACTAGAAACTGATCACTCTATTGTGTGCTTTGCCCACATTGTGATTTGGAGACTTAATGTTTTCCTTGGGATTATTAAATGTCTTATAATGATTCACATCTCATTAAAACTGTAGCCTCTCAGATTTTCAATTTTTAATTTGCATATTTGGTTGCCACCAGGAGTCCCAGCTGCTTCTGTATCTTGATGGGCGACACCAGCTGTCCCCTGAAAACTGCACATGACTCTAGTCTTCCACCCAGAGCCATGAGAAACTGTAGATTCCTGCTTTATGGACCATTCAGGTTTAAACAGCACCCAAAGTATTTATGTTGAGGATGAACATTGCACTGTATCTAGGACTATGAAAGTCAATGAATGGAACAGATTTAACTGTAACCCATAAGTCTCTCTCATCACCTTTTGGCTGATGCAAAGTTCCCTGTCAGAAATACATATTGTACATTTGACTGATAAAAAATAAACAGTAGGCTGGTTAGATAAAAGCAGAGCATTCCTTTCAGCTAATAAATCCAAGGTGCTAAACGTCCAGGGCCAGACTCGCCCACAGAGCTCAGATCGTGCCCAGCAGGTACAGAGAGTGCCGTCCTCAGACATCCCGTAGAAAATTAGCAGCCAGGAGCGTTTTAGAAAGTCTAGTGGATTGTCCCTTTGAACCGTCCAGCAGCCAACATATCTGTCCTTCAGTGAGACGTGTCCTCGGTGGACAGCAACATCTCTTCTTCTGGATAAACGTCACAGCATCTAAAGAGAAAGGTGTGCTAAGATGTGTTTATCAACACAAATATGCCAAGGGCTGGGCTTTAGTCCAAGTCTCCCACTGTCTAATGCACACACACAGTCAATCCCACCACTGCTGTTGCAGTCCAGCTGGCACTGAAAAGGATGCTTTGATGTTGGTAGAAGCCAAAAAAAAAATCTGCTGGAATTGCATGAAGGGTAGAAGTTGTGAGCGGGTTCTGCCTGTAGTAAACATATTTTATCTACAGTGCTAGAGATAATGTTGAGACACTTGGAACAAAAACATTCAAATGACTGTAAACTTTCCTAAGATCTTTGTGTGTGTGTGTGTGTGTGTGTGTGTGTGTGTGTGTGGGTGTGTGTCTCGTTCGGCCCGACACTCAGGACAGAGCAGACTGAACACTTTGTGTATTACTGACTGATTAGCACTCAGATAAAAATGAGACTTTGAAGCCTCGTGTTTGAACACTGAGGAAAACAAAACAGCTCCAAATTCATATTTTAACACTTTGAATGAGTCTTAAGGCATCAAGCTCACATTCAAAACATATTTAACGAGCAATGTTATCATCCCCGATTGCTAATCAGTGGCAAATATCTTATTAAAAAGAGTGAAATCTGTGCTCATCAGATGGACAGATAACTAACATGAAGGAATATTGACTTTTTTTCCTTCCGTTTATTCACACACATGCATGATAAAGTTTTATTCGGGTCCCACAACTAGTCAAACAAATAATTTGCTCTATTTTCTGAACTGGGGCAAAGATGCTCAACTAACCAGCTTCTCTTCGCACCAAACGTCGCTTAAAAATAGCCAAATATTTTGTGCTTACAATTATCCCCACAATCCTCATATGCACAGATCAAACCAGAACTAAAAAAACAAAAGGATTTCTATACATTTGTAGTCGTCTGGCCGTTGTAATTTGAGCTCACTAGCCACCAATTAGGCTGTAACCAGGCCCTTGTCCCATTTTCACAACGCTGATTATTCCTTAGCTCTGGATCAGAATGAATCAGTGATCAAAGACCAGCTGGCTTTTCACAGTTGGAACCCTGAGCTCAATCCCAGATATGAAAGAGAAGAGCTCTCTGACACCTGTTGATCAAACTCAAGAACTACAGTAACTTCTAACAAGGGCTATACGTACGTATGTAAGAGCGTCAAATAGCGGAGTGGCTGATCAAACATGGGACAAAAGATGATAGTATGTGATAATGAGAACTTTTTTTGGCTCTTGCAATCATGACGAACCCTGTTCTTTGCTCAAATAGCCTTTGTTGTGAGTTCACAGGGAACAAGGTTCATGTCCCGTCTGGTTGTGATAGGGTTAACTCTCTTAATGCGATATCTCTGTGATGCATTTCGGATGTTCAAGGACCCGTGAATTCCTGCCCTGATAAACTGTCAGGAGCATTGCCCTGTCTACAAATTGTGTGTGTGTGTGTATAAATCTATGTGTGTGTGTGTGTAATTGGGAATTGAGAGAGCGGACAGCCTCAAGGTCATATGCCATTAAAAACAAGACTGCATAAATTCCGCCTAATAATTCATAATAATGACTCCCCTGTTTGTTGGTAGCTTGTTTATCCCACGTTCATTAACATGCCATCCTCATGGTGCTCATACTGCAAAACGTCTTATGAGTGGGAGTGAGGGAGAGTGATTAGAGGGCATATGGAAATGATTATAACCTGCTGAAGTGGAAGTATCCTGGATCCACAACACTCACATGCAAACCTCTCATGAACAGTGAGGATTAAGTAAGTAGATTAGCAAGTAGTTGTCTGTGGAAGTGTACAGTACTTGTGTGGTGAGGTTGTGTGTGTGTGTGTGTGTCCCTATATCTGCTTTGTCATGTTGAACTTTCTTGGCTCTCTTTCAGTCTCCTTGGCCGTCACTTCCTTGTTCGTGATATGAGATTCCTGCGGTGCCCTTGAGTGAAGAGCCTTGATTTTTTTTCAAATGATCAAAAAGGATCATTCTGGTCCTTCCATGGGGTAAGGTTCCATAAATACGTTGATGTTGTAAACTAAAGCAGCATGTGTTGCACATCCACTGTGAAGTAACACAAACTGAGGTACAGTGGGAGATGTCACATATCAGCCGGACAAAAATAATTTGCCCACTTTTTCAGTTTTATGGAGCAACTCTCTGGTACCAAGACAAAAACTTCTTCTTGGGCCTTGTTATTGACCCACATAATAATTTATTTATCAATTTAAGTCATTTATTAAGCAAACAGAGAAAAACAATCACCTGTACCAGCTTCTTAAATGTGAATATTGTTTTTTTATGATAGTTTTATGATTTTTCTATCATTTGACACTTAACACACTAAACTATCAATTTATTATTAAGGTAAATACAGTTGTGGTTGCAGCGGTACAGTACTTCTCTGATGGAATAATACAGTGTCACCATGAGGTTTTCAGGATGGTACAGTTGATACTGTACCTCAGTGGTGCAAATTTCTAACAAATTTGCGATGAATCAGATTATGTAGATCCAAATGATATGGAGTAAACTTAGGCCTTTTTGGGCCCCTGGGTGTGGGCCCCTGGGCAGTTGCCTGTTTTGCCCAGTTGGTAACAGGGTACGGTACAGTGAGCTGCAGTTTATTATCCAAGCTCCGATAAGTTCATTAAAATTTAATTATGAGCTCATTCAGTTGACTTTGAGCAGGGGTTTTCCAAAACTCAGTCACCCCTGACTAATTTTTACAAAATCCTAATTTCAGTCAGAGAAACATCAAAGAATTGACCATTAATAGCAAAATGTTTCAGTTGCAACAATGAGGATTTGGCTGAAACAGTGAATCCTCATTAGATCAAATGAATCAAAATTTGTTTCATTGAAATTTGTAGAATTTACACGAGTTTGCTCAAAGTCTTGATATGCAGTGTTATGTAATACTGGTTTAACTTGACAGAGAGTGGACTTCTTTAGGAAACCCCCGGTTCAGTTTTAAAGAGATGACCTTTGAGCTTGACAGTGATGGAGAGAAGTCATGGCTCGCTGCTGAGCTGCAGCTTCAGTGAGAAGTAAAACAAAGGGGACTTTCAGAACACACTCAGTGCCCCTGTTGCCAATTACCTCAAATGCCACACTGATGTGTGTTCGGTCCCTGAAAATGTCACTTTATGTGGAAATAGCAAGTAAACAGCATTTGACACCAATTGCTGCTTCCACCACTTTCAGTAATGACTGCAGGCCTGTTCTGACTCAGCCCTGGTGCGTTTGTGCTCTTTTTGTGTAATTCCACGTTGTGTTGTTTTGTGTTGCGTTCTATTGTTCCACGACAGGCTGTGTTGCACTGTGTTAGGCTTCGTGGTGTCGAACTGTATCACGTCATTTTGAGGTTGTGTTGTGTTGTGTTTCTCACACTCTCCTTGTGCACACTGAAAACCAGCAGGACGCTGACAGGTCAACAGCCTCCCACCCAGAGGTAAGAAGAACCTTGTCTCTAAAAAAGGAACCTCTAACTGCACACGGTAACAAAGCGAGCAAAGGCGACAGCGCAGGGTGCAATCACACCTAAAGTCTGCTCTGCCACTTTAACACAAGTCTGAATGACACTGTTCTCATCTGCTCTTCTGTTACTCTAAAAAAAGAAGAATCAGTCCATCTTACACTCAGATGGCGTCACAAATTATTACTGTCTAATGTCAAGGGTTTATATCCTCACCAGCATTTTCACATTGTCTTCTCTGTATCCTGTGAACATAAAAGCATAGAACCAATAGCAAGGTCAAAACTAAAAAAGCAAAAAGTAAAGTGTGTTTAAAGTTTATCTGCAGAAGGGTGGACATGGCCTTAGAGAAAAACTCTCTGATCCTGCTCGGTGTAAACATGACCTCAGTCCTCTCCAGCTGGACTGTGGTGTGGCTTGTTAGGACTGGGAATGTAACCTGACCCAACTGAAGGAAACTGCACCAAAATTAACAGTTTTATAGGAACAGGGAGATACGTGTTGAAATCTGATAACCAGCATCTCCTGAAGACAAACGTTAAGAGTGGACTGATGCCTGTGTTCAGCTTTTTCTTCATGCATTCTCCATTTGATAGTCAAAAAAGTGTCAATCACCAAGGTGATAACCAATATTTAAGACTGTGAAGGATGTTATTTTCACCTTCCTCAGGATAAACTGAATGAGACAGCACCCTACCTAACAGGGGCGTGGCTACGAGGTAACAAAAATTACCACAAGGAGACACGAAGAAACACAACAGAGACACGAAATGGCCACGAGAAAAGCAAAACGATACTTTTACGTGAGTGTGTCCTGGTGCACGTCTCATAATCTGTTTATTGATCAAATTTAAAAGCAGAACTTCATGTTGTTTAATTGGCATTAATAATTAGTCTGGCTTTAAATGTGAGTCTGAACGCATATTTACTCATTTTACAAATGTGCCCCTCCCCCCTACACCCCCACCCAAAAGTTTCTTACTGCCACGTTATAACAATAAACATGTTTCAAATACAATTTAACATTTTATTATCCAAAGAGGGGTTTCAGCATTAGCTGTTCCAGCCATGCTGATAAATCCAATAAAGCAGACAAAGGGCTGCACCCACCCACAGCTAGTGCTTGAAAAGCAGCAGTAATCTAACAATCAGCTCGGTGCAGCTATTAGAATATTCTGTCAAGAAATTATGAAATTTTAATGTGATGTAACTCTAATTTCGAAATGGTGTCTTCATGCTTTTTCTTGAAGGTCTCTCCCCGCTGCGCGTGACCTTCGAGGTGTGATGTTATGCACAGCATGGTGGTTAGCATGAAGACATGGGCTGATTCATAGAGGTCCACTTGCATAAATTAGTCTCTCTTCCCCCTGTCAGGGTGTTTTTTTTTCTTCTACAGGGTTAAACACACTGGAACTTGACATTGTGCTGTGCAGAGAGGCTGGCAGGGAATTTGAGAGTCTTGGTAAACAGTACTGGGCACTAACCTCTCCAGGGAACTGAGCGTGTGTGTGAGTTTGCGTGTGTGAGTGTTGCTCAGCTCTGTTGACATGGGTCACCGTGGCAGGGTAGAGGAGCAGGTTGAGAAAGCAGTATAAATGGGGTTAGGGTCACTGACAGCAGAGGAGATTCAGCTTTTTCTCCGACAAGCTGGTGTAAGCGGGTCCTCGCCTGGCTGTTGCGTTGTCTCTTGATGTAAGGTGTTGTAAACACGCACGTGGTTTTACAGCAAAACAGGCTGCACTAAATTTGTGTCGTTGCTGTACTAAGCCTTTTTTTTCTCCACTCTCCTTTTCCCAGGTTGACGAGCCACCCTATGAAAAACAGTTTCCCGGTGGAACAACAAACAGAAGCATCCTGCCTGTGCTTCATCTGTGGATACGGTCAAATGGGGCTGTGACGCCTGTTACTCACTGCAGAAAGACAGACTTGGTTGTACCATTAGTTTGCACACTGCTGCACTGATAGGGGATATTTCATTGGAGCAAACCCACTGTTAGCCATTAGATATCAGGCGAACTCAAGGAGGAGGAACATGAAACATCCAGCTATCTGTCTGTTTTTAGGTCAAGTCTGACTGTCCACAGACAGCCCACACTGCACAGCTGTTTAAAACCATTCTTTCACATTAGCAGGCTGGGCTGCAATTTGTAACATGAAAAAACTACCTCATACCAACAAAGTACATTTTATCACACTTCTCAGTGTTACTCCCATATGTGAATTAAAATTTACATTTGTATGAGTCAACATAAAAAAAAAGAAAAACACATTTTCAGGCCCCAAGTAAAAATAGAGCATGTATTTTGATGTGTTCTCTAACATCAGGCTTGATTTTTGTCATTTTTAATGGTACAGCATGAAGACTTTTTTCCCTTTAACTGGTCTTTGTTTTGTATTTTGGGTTGTTTTGTTTTTTTTAACACACTCATCCTCATTTGTTTCTTGTGAAGTTCCAGAGAGTCCTCCAGCCTAAACAAACAGTGGTCTCCTGTGTGTCTTGTGTTTCACTGACCCATCTATCCACCTCACTTTAATTAACCGATCTGCAAACGACTGTGCTCTGGTCTCCACATTTGAATACATATTTTTGTACTGTCCCTGGCATCCACTGGTTTCCATTCATTTCCTTATGAAATGAGAAATCTTTTAGCAGAGAATTGTAACTGGCTAAAGTAGTGTCTATCACAATGAACATGACGTGTGCATTATTTATAGGTAACCTTACCTTTTGTTGAGAGGTAACACAGTGCAAACTTTCAGTCCGCACTTAAACATATAGAATCAATAGAAACCAATGGATGTCCTTAAATCCAAAAATGTACAGAAGACAATGGAAAATGGCCAGAAACCTTTAAAGGAGCAAAAACTTGCAAACTGTTTATGGTGCTTTAACAGTTAAAACTGTTATTATTTTCATGTGGAACCTAAACCTTACTATTTAGGAGATGTCTCTAATAAATATGACTACTTAAAAAAACAAAAAAACAACGGTACCTCAATTGGAAATGCAAAAAAAAAAAAGTTAATCTCCACCCTCCAAGTGATCTAGACTGTTACAAACAAAAATGGGTGACAGTATGATTTCCCCACATCACTTTTAACACCGCAGCTTTCAGGATCTCCACCCACCGAACGTCACGTCTCTGCAGCTCAGCTGTCAAAGACGATTCTGCCTGAGTTTCACTTAGTTGGCTTCCTCCGGACGGAGAGCAATCTCGCAATTACTGCAACACCTGAAGGCAGCACTGGATCCTGAAAACTCAGTGAGAGCGCAGATTGAAGATAAATAATAATAATCATAATATTAAGACCATGACATTTCTTTTTGCAATTTGCCTTTGGCTTAGCATGTTAGGTTTCCCAGAGTAGTCTTTATATATATATATATATATATATATATAACTTTGAGGAGATTCGGGTGAGTGGTT
>JBBMJY010000003.1:14486722-14523834 GCA_037833715.1 Toxotes lorentzi
AAGTGAAACAAACACCGTATGTATGACATCCACTGAGTCTCTCACAATATCCCTAACTTATTGTGAGTAGTGTACTTCCTATGCCATGACCATGTTAACTCAATGGAGAAAAAAAAAATGCACCCGCATGCTTACGTCATGTTGTCGTGCTTTGAAAATAAGCTTGCCATTTTTTCTTACAGCAGTTCACTTTACTCTGTATGACCAGCCTTTAGGTTCTTGCCCCTATTCGGTAACCCCAAAAAATGGCTGTTATTCCAATGAGAATCAACGAAAAGATGAAAGGTGAATCACCCCATTTCATGGATATTCTTTGTTAAACTGGATGTACAGAGAAGAAGAAAGCTGTAAAAACACATCCCTTTTGTGAGACAGTGAAGGCCAAGTACGTGGAAGCTAGGCAGGCTTTAAAGTATAATTATTTTATAACTAGCTGACTTGTTAGTTCCAATAGCTGGAGTTGTTTACAACACAAGAGTACACTCAACACAGCAGTACGTATCAGTAAAAAGTCAAAATTGTCCAAGGATGTGAATACCAGAACAGAAATAGGACTATCAGGCCAACAACTTTCAGCGAAATCCAGTTACAACAGGAGGAGATATCTCATTAAACACATAGCATCTTAACATCCTAATTGCTAAATTAGGTTTCATCTTTATCACGTGTACAGCTGCTAAGTACTCAGTCCTAAAGCCATAACATTATCCCGAACGGGTTTCACCATTTAATTAACATGTCAATAACAGTTTGATGAGCAGATATTAAATGTTTGTCCGCCTGTGGTGAAATCACTTCAGAGTTGAACTGAGCCCGATTTGACTTTGACTCTTATCAGTCTCAGATACTTGACATGTGACAGGTTCATTATGTTCAAGTTTTGTTTCCATCAAAAAGATAAAATACGTTTTAAGTTTGAATGAAGTTACTGATCCTTCATCTTTTTTCAGCCCAGAGCAAGTTAGCCAGTAAAATCTGTGTCAAGGTAGATTGACACCAGGAGCTCCGCGTGTTTTGTCACTGATGACGCAGGCTGGAAATCACGGTGCGGCCTCATCTAGATGATCATGCGAAAAAGCTTTTCATGAGCTGTAAGTGGTAATTATGACACTATACATAATGCAATCAGAGGAGGGGATAAAAGAAAAAATATAAGCAGTGCAGATGGAGTCATTTAATTGTTTCTTAGTTTGAAATGGAAGCAGAATGACATTAACCCTAAGAAAAGTGTGGGCTGATTACAGCAGAGTGGGAGTCTGAAACGATGATTACAGACAGGGAGATGGAGAGCGGCTCGGAAAAGGAAAGTCAGCCATCAGAAAACAAAGTGTTCAAGGACAAATCAAGAAGTCTTTTTGACTTTGTTTGTCTCTGAACGTCTTTGTTTAGTCCTCCTTTTTAAACATCTTCACTCAGTCTTCTTGGCCCAGATGCATCCATGATGTATGTTTGGAGCTTTTCCAAACATGAGGAGAAGCGCCATGTGTGCAGTGCCCCAGAAGTATGAATCGTTGGTGGTGGTGTTTTAATATTTCCCTCATGGTTTGTGTCCGTGTATCAATCAACTCCGTCCTATTTCTCAAAGAAAGCACATTAAAAAGTAAGCGTGGAAATGAATCCGTAACGAGCGCTCGTGTCGCTCTAAATATTTGTCTCATTGAAAATCCATATTTGCCTGCTGAATCTGAGACATGTAAAACAGTCATTTGTTTACAGTCTCTTGGTAATCTGTTGACTGATGTGCAGCTATTTCTTTGTGTCACAGAGAGATTTCCCAGAGCGACTGCATCACACAGATACGGAGACATGCCTTCCTCTCCCTCCACAGCCTGGCCCAAATGTAAGCGACTCTCAACCTTCCACCACACATTCAAAACGCGATGAAAGCAATTATTCATTTGAACAGCTGCTATGCGTTTTGCATTTCATTTAAGTTTCACAGGATTAGTCTCTCAATTACAAAGCAGCGTGTTTAATCATTGACTTTCGGAGCGGCTGATGAATGCCCGGCTTTTTCTGTGTTTGTTTGTTGACAGCAACTGACAACAATATTATAATTACTGAGGTTTTTCCTCATTTTTGTGCCTGCAGCTCAGTGCAGAATATCAACAGTCTGAGGGTTATTGAAAAAGGGGCCTTCACTGACCTGCCCAAACTGGAACATTTGTAAGTCTGTCTGTTTTACATTATTGTTATTTCTCACCTATTTAAACCCCAGTGACCTGCAGGTGGGTCAGTCATTACAATCTCATTCGCACTTTATATTTATATACTTTAATATATATACTTTGTTTTTTAAGAGGCAGCAGTACTTGACTTAGGAATTCAGACCTTCCAAATTTTCGAACCCTCATCGGTCCAAATATTAATGACACACAGATGGTGAATGTGGTAAACATTACACCTGCTAAACATCTTCATGATAGCAGCAATTCACAAAGCATTACCATGTCTAACTATAGCCTCACAGAGCTGCTTGCATGACTGTTGACTCGGTCTTGTTATTGTTTTATTGTTTGTGGGTTTTGTTTTTTTTGTTTTTTTTTTCAATCTGTTTGTGTTTTCCTATCGAGTTTTGTGTATTTCTCTAGAGGCACATCTAGTGACACTGCAAACTAGCTTAGGCTATAAATGCTATGGTATGTGGCACTGGTCCATGCTATGGCCCTATGAAGATAAACATCAAATAAACAGAGATGCAGATTTGGAACAAGCCCATACAAAACACAGTATGTTTGACGGGGAACTAAAAGTGAGGAAACTGGATGTCATGGGGTTTTAAAAGGGCACGGTAATTATCAAATTTGTCCTGAGTTAGGCATGAGAGATAAACTTGACTGAAAACCTGCAATATAACTGGGGACATGGAGTTTGAGGGAATTCAGCATTGCATTGTGGGAATTGTAGGAGGCAGCTAGCTAGTTAGTTGTTTAACTTCACTTTGCTTACTAGCGGAGTTGGAATCGAGAGGCAAGAGGTAGGAGCCGGACACCGGAGAGCTTTAGCTTTAGAACATATGTGCTGATATGGAGGCTTTTCATGGGCTTTTAAAATATGGATTTTTATTCATAGATATAATGCATGTTATTTGCATGCAAAAGAGGTCTACCCAACCAGCAGACAAAAAAAATCCAACCCACGGCAGCATTAAAAAGTAGCCTAACTGCGGGAAAACCACATACAAGGCGACCCTTAAGCCAGCATCTGGAAGCTTGACCCCTATTAGGAAGTAAAAGTCAGGACGTCTCGGCCTCTGTTGCTTGGATTTTGACTATTAATAGGTCTTTCAAATTCCCCCAACTTCATGGAAATTGTTTTTTTTTTTTTTTTATGTGCTGTGGCTGCACTAATCCCTTGTCTGTATGGTCTATTATTAAGACTTCTCGGCTTTGCAGTCATTTTATTGTGGCAACTTCCATCTGCAAAACACTGTTAGTGTTGTGAATCGGGTTAAGGTTATCTAGTCAACAGTTTTGTTAACTAGAATTTGAGGCTGCAGATCTTCTCTTCATTCATTCATTTCATTTTCATTTATTGCTTAAAATTAAATGTAAAGAATGATATCAAAGGTTATGAATGTTGGAATGTTTTCCAGAACTGTCTCCAGAAATTTCTCTTATCAGCTGGGACAATCTGTAACTCTTGCGCGGACACTTTGAGGACTTGTCCTTATCCGTTTATGATCATGTGTCTCTGTTGCTTGTCTTTTCAGGAGCATCTCAAATACAGGAGTGATGCACTTCCCAGACTTCACAACTATCTCTTCCTTGGTGCCAAGTATTATCCTGTGAGTAATCTCATTCAAACATTAAAAAATAGTGTGTTTCTGAACAGGAATAGTGTCACTCTGCGTTTTGCAGAACTGAATTTTCTTCTTGAACTTTCTAAGTTGATCTCAAGTTGCCCAGTTTTACTTTTATCTATGAATGTCACAATGGCTCCAACCCCGCTGCAAATCCTCCAACTGGGTCACAGTTAATCAAACTGCTCTTTTTTTTTTTCTTTTACATAATTTTGTCTAGCTAATAATTTAGCCAAACCGCCTGAGTGCATGTTATCTCTTCCGTGTGCAGAGAAATGGCAGACAACATGAGGATCGACTTCATTCCTGCCAATTCTTTCCGGGGGATCACAGAGGAGTACATCGAGATGTGAGTGCAGGAGCCAAATTATTTTTATTACAACTTTATCAGAGCTCGGAGCAACAATTTGTCACCATTTGTTAAGAATGTTTTTTGATGTGTCTCAATTTTCTTATGTAATTGAATGTTCAGTTCTCTGACCTCGGTGATAGGTGCTTTTGACAGCAAACTCAAATTTATAACGTTGTGTCCTTGGCAGGAACCTGGTTAGAAACGGCTTCAAGGAAATAAAATCTCATGCATTCAATGGAACCAAGCTCAACACACTGTAAGCACTTTGATAATGTCCCATACTACTAAGTACTGAGCTACAACAACAAAACAACAACATAACAGGTGGACACAGAAGGTTGCTGTTTAAGTATGATGTTCTTTTCTTTTTCTAATCATAAAAACTGAGTGTACCAGTAAACAAACGTTATGTAAGACTAAACAAAGATTGGATGCCCTGTTGTTTTCTTGCTCTGCCCTGCACCGCTGAATGTTGATGGGGACAAGATACGTGCAGACATCCTGCAGTCTAAAAATAATGCTCATCTGCCTCAGTGTCAAATTGAGGAAACAAAAAGCAGATGAAAAATGGTTTTGGGCCCTTTTGGCCATTGATGTGTCATTTTTAATTTTCTTTCATATTGTATGTAAACTATGAAACTACAGTTAGGAGCGGAGGTCACTTGTGTTACAGGTGTTTTCCTTTTTATGTCTTTTGCAGAATTTTGAGAGACAACAGGTATCTCAGTTACATTCGAGAAGACGCTTTTGAAGGAGCATCAGGTCCGAGTACTCTGTAAGTGACACTAATTCAAGTTAATAAAACCAATAAAACCAA
Organism: Toxotes lorentzi; assembly: GCA_037833715.1. Taxonomy (NCBI): domain Eukaryota; kingdom Metazoa; phylum Chordata; class Actinopteri; family Toxotidae; genus Toxotes; species Toxotes lorentzi. The sequence continues at coordinate 14,491,694 of JBBMJY010000003.1, forward strand.
AATAAATGTCATGATGACTTTCAGGAAGTTAGCATCAAAATCAGTGGTGGAAGAAGTATTCAGATCCTTTATTTAAAGCTGCCATAATCAATATTTTCATATTAATAGTGGATCACATGACTATGTGGATGTGAAAGGGGACGTTCAGGTCAGTTCCCTGGAGCTTTAAAGCGTCTTTCAGCTCCTTGTTTTGGTTCTGCGGCCCACAACTTCACTGTTTTGTATTTAAACCAATTTCTCCCACTGTTTGCAGCAGTGTTCTTCAGCCGCAGCTGACAGCTGTTTTCAGCTGAAGAAGCTCTGAGCAACGATAGACACAGTTAGCAACAAGCTAATGAACGGTCATATTTTTTTTAGCCATTTTTGCCTCTTAAGATAATGCACAGCTGGGAGTTGACAGGACATCAGGGTTAATGTGTAATGTGTTAACATGTAACACACAAATTTACAATCGTGGCAAAGCCAAACATGACGGAGGACAATCATGCATTCTCTATCTGTCGTTGCTTAAATCAACAGCTTTGTGCCGAACATATTTGAACTGGGTCAGTGAAGCAAGATTAATATTCAGAACAATGTTTATCATTTTATGGTATAAACAATAGGGCGGTGACAGCCTGTCTGTGTAAACAACCAACAAGGCAGCCAGGAGTGCTGAATACTGATTAGTGAGCAAACAACCAAGTCTGAGGAGCATACAGCTCGCAAGGTCTCTGATTGCAAGCAACCCCATTTTGGAGATATGAAATTTGCTCTTATCTTGGTTATGAATTAGTGTTTGTGGTATTCACTGACATGAAGGAAATGCCAAAGGTCTTCCTTTTGCTTGTGTGGGGTCCAGTGTGGTACTTCTGGGTAATGTCAGGTTACAAGTATCCAATCAAATGAGGGAGAAATGTAGATGCTGAATGTTATTTTGCTTTGGATGAAATGAATTCAGCCCTGAGTTAAATGTCATTGTAATTACAATCTCCATTCTGTGATGAAGCACTTTTGTTGTGAATGTGCATCTCTTTAGAAAAACAGCGTGATTTACTCATTGGCTTGATGAATATGAAAACACTGTAAATTAGGGCTTGGCTGCCGCAGTCACTAGAACTCAGTGAAAAACTGTGTGAGATTCAGCAGATTTGCCTGAAACAATATTTCTTACCACCATCAACAAAACGCCAAACGATGGCTCCTCTCGTGGGAAAGCCTGGCTTTGTATACCTCCAACAGAATTTAAACTACACATGAAATCCAAGACGCGATATACCATACCTGTTCTAGTGGCTTGTGGTAGTCCAGTGCCTCATAAGAAAAAATATTATTTTATTGGTACTTTACTAATCTCCTGAAATGTCTACGTTCTCTGCATGTGTGATTCAGGGATGTTTCCTCCACAGCTCTGAGTTCCCTCCCGCCTAAAGGGTTGAGGCAGGTGAGGTTTCTGAAAGCCACCTCTGCCTTTGCTCTGAAGAGCCTCCCTCCACTGGAAAGCCTGGCTGAGCTGCTGCAGGCTGAGCTCACGTACCCCAGCCACTGCTGTGCCTTCCACACGTGGCGTCGGAAACAGAGGTAACCGACAGATGTAACAAAATCCATGCCCATCTGCGTGAAGAACAAAAGCTCCATCCAGTGAATACAGATCATCAGCATTTTAATAATTAGAAGCTGAGTTTATTGACATTTTATGTGGTCTAACCTTTTCCTTTCTTTTTTTTTTTTATTAAAGGGAAAGTGCTTTAAAGAACTTCACAAAGTTGTGTGATCTCAGCGAAGCAGAAATGTAAGTTACTTCACTGCCGCCTTAGGGTCTGTGAAAAAATACAATATTCTCTCCCTTGTCTGCCTCCCCTTACCTCAGTAATTTTCATACTGTCCCTTAAGCAGCTAGTCTTCCTTCATCAATTGCTTTGGGATTTTTATGCTAATCTTCACATCTGTGTATTCTTCAGAGAGCCCACTGCAGATGCCCAGACTCTAATTGATGATATCAACTTTCAGTATCCAGACCTGGAGTTTGATTGTCTCAACAGCCCCTACGTCAAGTGCACCCCAAAGCCAGATGCTTTTAACCCTTGTGAGGACCTGCTGGGCTTTCCCTTCCTGCGCTGCCTCACCTGGGTAATCACAGTTTTCGCTGTGACCGGTAACCTGGCTGTTCTGGTTATTCTGCTAATTAGCCACCATAAGCTGACCATCTCCAGATTCCTCATGTGTAACCTGGCCTTCGCTGACCTCTGCATGGGGCTCTACCTGATGCTCATTGCCTTCATGGACCACTACTCCCGTCACGAGTACTACAACCACGCCACGGACTGGCAGACGGGGCCTGGGTGTGGCATAGCAGGGTTTTTGACAGTGTTTGCCAGCGAGCTATCAGTATACACACTGACTGTGATTAGCCTTGAACGCTGGCACACCATCACCAACGCCATGCACGTCAACAAGAGGCTGCGGATGCATCACGTGATGGCCATGATGGGGGCAGGCTGGGGCTTCTCTCTGCTGGTTGCCCTGCTCCCTCTGGTGGGGGTCAGCAGTTACAGCAAAGTGAGCATCTGTCTGCCCATGGACATCGACACACTGGGCTCTCAGGTTTACGTGGTGGCTGTGCTCATTCTCAACGTTGTCGCTTTCATCGCGGTCTGTTACTGTTACATCTGCATATACCTGAGCGTTCACAACCCAGAGCACTCTACTCGTCACGGAGACACCACGATTGCCAAACGCATGGCCGTGCTCATTTTCACCGACTTCATATGCATGGCACCCATCTCCTTCTTCGCCATCTCTGCAGCCCTGCGTATGCCCCTTATAACGGTGTCTCACTCAAAGATCCTGCTCATCCTTTTTTATCCCATCAACTCCCTCTGCAACCCTTTCTTGTACACCATCTTCACACGTGCTTTCAGGAAGGACATGTGCCTGCTGCTGAGTCGCTGCGGCTGCTGCCACGCCAGCGCTGACTTCTACAGGTCACAGACTCTGGCTTCACACCTGACCTGTGCCCAAAAAACGTCCAGCCGAAAACCTCACTCGCTCAGCTTCTACGCCTATCACATCAAAATGAAGGGATGCTTTCTAAACAAGGGAACAACATGACCATCAACGCAGAGAATTTCTATAATGAACTTAAAGGCAGCTCCTAGCTGTCTGGCTAAAAATGTAGCATTTCTTCACAGTTTAGGTCAGGGTGAAGGAGAATGTCAGTCTCAAATGTAGCAGGCGTCAGATCAGATCTGATCTAAGTTAGTTTACAAAGTGAGAATTTCATTAGTCAGAACCTCAGAGACCTCAAATTGAAGACAACAGGTGCTGCAGCCCCCATTTCTACACAGGTAATGTGGCACACAAGCAGTTTGATGGAGCAAGAATGGGGAACAAATTAAACAGACCCAGTTTATTTGCAAAGCTATCCTAAAGCATAACGCTGATGGTCAATGCTCAAGCACTCGAGTAAGATGTTGTTACAAGAAGGGACGTGTAATTCTACAAAAGCTCAAGGAGGGGAAAATTTTTATTGTTCTGTCCTTCTAAAGGTTTGAGATTTCAAGTTTGAATACAATGAAGAAAATGTGATCAGGTGTAAATATGTTTTAGCTCATCACAGATGAGGTTTAGTGCCATCTATTGGATAGCTGGACTCAGACATGCCGGAGCACCCACAGGAACTCAGTTAAAGCTGCGGGCCTGGTATATGAGAAAAATCACTGCGGTTAAAAATGTCCTGGATTTGAATGAGACATTTAATTAAAAGTAAGAATGGCTAAACATCTTTTTCCCTTTTGTTTTTTTTTAACGCTCATTTAGAAACAGCTGTGGAGACTTACATGAACACACCACATACATATAAACACACACACACACACACGCATTGGTGGTTCAACCAATTCTGTGTTTGAGAGTTTTTATATTATATATCCTTTGACTGAGCTGCACTCTGTGTACTGATTCAGTTCTATAATTGACCTTCTATAAACCGAATTGACACTTTTGCCTGTCAAAGCAATGTTATGTCTACCTGTGAACTTGACATACCCATAACTAAAATATTTTCCAAGTATTTGTCATTTTGATTTTTTTGATTTGTATAGTTGCTGTCAGACCGCCCAGCACATTCTTTTCAAGCTGTAACTCCTTTAGTTAAATAAATAAATAAACAGATTAAAATGACTTTTAGCGTTCATGCTGGCATTTATAAATTCATTTTGTCATTTTCCAGTGAATTTGTGTATAGCAGGTGACAGGGACATGTTTGATTTCAATACTGAAAAGAAAAAAAAAAACTCAAAATGACAGAAAACTAATATGACAGCGAGGGAACACTGTCTTTGTACAGGGTTGCGCAGAAAGAAAAGAGTTCATTGGCTGCAGCTGGTACATTATTAAAAAGCAAAAAAACAAAAAAGAAAAAAAAACACTGCAATGTGAGAGTATCAAACAGCAGTAAGTACCTTCAAAGGAACATGGTAACGGGAGAAGAGAAACTCCAGGTCAGAAAATGTTTTGCTCTTCTAATAAAGAAAACTGCCTTCAACAAGATATTCCACAACATAAATTCATGCTGTTTGTCTCTGTAAATTGGATTCACAAGCAACGCTGTAAGTAATCAGTTGTAACAGTGTAAATGGCTTGCAGGATTGCTCTGATAATTACATAATTTAAAGAAAGAAAAAGTATCAGTGATTTTGCACAGTGGTGTTTTAACTTCCTGCTCTGTGAGCCAAATTACACCACCAAGAGGTTGACATTCACTAATTATTTTTCCCTTTTAAATCACTTTTTCCCCTCTTTCAACATGACTATGTGATCTGTTCAGGGGAACTACAGCTCATTACCACTCAGCTTCCCCTACAGCTTTAGAGAACACGTAGTCCCTGCCTGCGTAACACATCACCCCATCTTTCAAATGAAACTTCCAGCGGTTCTTACTGCGGTGAATCTGCAATAGAAGGAACATTTTACAATATTAACGGTCAGTATTCGGCACTGGGATTTGTTGAGAGGTAAATAATGGCCAGCAGAAAGCTGCGGTGTTCTTACTTTGTCGTACTGGCAGACAATGACATTGTCGGTGTCAAAGAGATCCGGGATGTCCTGCTCAATCACATCGTCACCTGAATTCAGAGGATCCTTATCAACAGAAAGTGTGTTTGTGGGAAACAAACTGTTAAAATGTGCAATCAAAAAAAAAAGTTTTAGTGAGAGAAAAAAAACAAACATCTTTCTCTCACCTCATCCTCTGCATTACTGAGTTCGTCTGCTCCCTTGCCGTCACTGCTAGAGGAGATGCTGTTGCCGTCACTGCTTCCATCTCCTTCCTGCAGGACCTTTATGGCCTCTGCGTTGATTATACCCAGGAAGTCGTTCTCTTCCAGCGGAGCTCCATCTTCATCCTCGGTGTCAGAGTTGTCTGCAGGACCATCCAGCTGAACGATGTCTGACAGCTCACTGTAGCTGTAGTCCAGGTCCAGCTTAACAGGAATTGCATGAAGAAATGTAACAGTTAGGCCACGATGACTTTCAGAAATCTGACTGTTTTGGAACAACTACTATTCTTTGAATAATTCGAAAGCACACTTGAATTAGCTTAAGTTGACAGCACAGCGGTCTGTTTTGCTGTTAAAGCGCAGCACTCAGGCATTTGAGACTTGATTGCAATTCATGTTGAGGACTTTGTAATCAAAAAAACTTCAGTGTGAAGTTTGATTGCATGAATAATAATTTTATATATTTTATTATTTATATATTTTTTATATTTTAATAATAGTTAATTTTATCACAAATGAAAATTGTTTTCGTTTGGTTTTTGTATGGAATAAACAAACCAACTTTAAAAGACAGATCCTGTTAGTGTTGGACAGAGCCAGGCCAGCTGTTTCCTCCTGTTTCCAGTCTTTATGCTAAGGTAAGCTAAGCTATCCAGCTACATATTTAGCACACAGATATGAGAGTTGTGTTGATTTTCTCTCAGCAAGAAAGGCAATGAGTGCATTTCCCAAACTGTGGAATTATCCATTTAACAATACAGCGGGAATATTCTCATCAAATGACCCCGAGAGCAGCCTCAGACTGGTCTTCAGTCTCTCCAGACGCTATATTCCTCACCCTTTCTGCCTTCTCTCTCTCTTCCTCAATCACTTCTTTCAGGATGTCATCAATGTCTCTGGTCTTTAACTGGGCCGTCTGTGTTAAAGCCTCCACTGTGCTGAGCTGTAAGTCTAATAACTGACTGCAGGATGAGGCGGTCATGCTGAAGTTCACAGGTTCAGGTTGTGGATTCGGCTCATTTTCTCCCAGCGTGACCTCAGGCGGTGGAGAGTCGACCGCCTGAAGCTGCGAGGTGTCAGCGGCGGGGGCTTGCGGCTCTCGGGGGAGGCTGCTCTCCTGAATGGAGGGTAAATCGGCCACTGGCTGTGGCAGCTGTGCCGCAGAAGCAGCTGGAACAGGGGACGGCTCCACCTCCTGAGGGTGAATTGTATTTGGTGGGACTGCAGCGGAAGGAGGGGCTTTCTGTGTGGGATGGGATGCAGGTTGCTGACCTGCTGGGGCCTGAGTAACCACAACAGGCACATTGACCTTGTAAAGTTGACCTTAGTGAGACAAAAGAAAAGAGTGAAGAGTTATTTCTACCAGTTAGTCCAGTCTAAAAACCAAAACAGATGCAGGTGGCTAAAGTCACTGCGTACCAGAGGCTGTCTGTAGAGTGACTCCTGCTGGTATCTGCACGGGGTAAGCTAACCCAGCCGGGAGGGAGAAAGTAGCAAGGGCCTCTGAGTTGTTCTGAAATTAAACATCATGTGTGAAGGAGGTAAATCTGTTACTGTGACAATGATTTTGCTGAATTCATGTGGTTCATGTACCCTCTTTGCAATGTCCAGGAGGTCATTTCATTTGGTGCAAAGAATTGTCAGGTTTCAGAATCAGAAAATAAACTAAAAAAAAAAACAAAAAACTGGAAACATATATTCAGTGTGGTATTCGATGAAACCTAGTATAGGTTTCACACTTATTTTTTGTTCTTAATTATTATTTTACTTTGCTTTTAGATCAGAATTCTACTAAATCTAACTTTGTGAAAAAAAAAATATTAATCCTAATTTTTTTTTTTTTTTTTTACTTTAAAACCATGTCTTTGAAACTACACCCATTAAAATGACCTGGAATTTTAAAAGGGGGGAGTTCAGACCACTTATATTTAGATGGAGGGTTTACTAAATAAAATATTTCACTGCCATAAATTCATAATTTTGTGTACACTTGGTGTGCATTAAGCAGTGAAAAAAATTAAACAATAAGAAATTGAGATGCTTCCATGTGGGCCTCTCATGTAAAGAGCATTATGAAGTCAGGGAGGTGATGTACTGTAAATCCTGATGACACTCACCTTGACTGGGAAGCTGTGGATACTCTGACTTGCAGGGATCACGACTGAGGCTGAGAGCAGAAATCAGAACGGATCCCCTCACTTCCATTAGTTGTTTTTTTTTTTGTTTTGTTTTGTTTTCTTATGAACAAAATAATTTGTCTTATGTACAAAATAATGTTTAATTTAAAAGGTAACCTGCTGTAATTCTGAACACTGGTATTTTTCCCTATTCATGGCACATTTAAAGTAAATGAAATACTCTTAGTTTGACCATCTGCGTTACTTATCTTTAGATAAGTTGAAATGTTAGTTGTTTTTTTTTTTGTTTGTAAGCAGTAAAGTTTCTGGCAGCACCATGTTACCTGTGAGCTCCTGATCAGTCTGACTGTAGTTGGCGGGGAGCTGGAGCACAAAGTTGGATGAGTTGATTTTCCTGAAGTCTTCCATTGCTTTAGACTGCATCATCTTTGACTCCCAAAGCTGCACAGCAGAAGACACAGCAGTCTGTCTTCCTGGTATGGTGCACTCTTCCCTTCCTCAATAGAGGATCTAACTTTGCTGAAACTGACAACTTGAGTTGAGATGTGCATTATGGTTATTTATTTTATTTCAGAAATGAAGCGGGGTTATGTAGAATGGAACTCACGTGTCTTAAATCGTCCAGGACGCGGTCTTCAAGCCCTTCATCCAAGAAGAGCTCCCTCATACTCTCAATCACATCATCGATTATGGACAAGTAGAGTTTGGCCTGCGGTCGGTTACAAAAAACCGAAAGTCAGAAGCTTTTTAGTGGCTGACAGCCAGTCTGTGCTCATCTCCATAAGCAATATACCAAACTCCGTTCAAACACCTGCCTTTTCTGTGTTGCTGACTGGTGTGAAAAGCAGACTCGCATGCCAAAATGTAACAGAAGACATTTTCTAAACATATCAAAGTCACTCTTCATTTCGGGTTACATATAATACGTGAGTAGCCTGTAGTACTACTTTTGCGGGTATAATTTCTATTTTCATAATATATTTCATATTAGATTCCTCGCTCGGCGTTTTAGTCAATTTAGCATGGAAAACAAAACATTTACGTGACAAAAATGATCGATTTTAGAATGAGATTTGGCTTGACAGCATGATCAATTAAACTGCACTGATCCCTTCCAAATACACAGCTCGAGGCTCAAAATAAACAGCATATATTTAAATAAAAAGAAGCATTCGGCAGCACAGTTATTAGACCGCTTCACTTACAAACAGGCCTACACGCAACACGGTAGTTTTGCTAACAGTTAGCCGTGGCTAAAAGCAGCGCTGCTTACCACTGGGCCTGTGTTGCTCAGCATGACTCAAGGCAGGAATAACTGGTGACAGTGGACTCCCATCAAACTGAACACACAGTGCATAAAGTTAGCGGGGATAAAGTCAGGTTGTTTTGGCCGCAGCGAAGTGACAACACACAGGTGAGAGCAATCAAGCTCTACACCTGGTTGGAGCTCAGGCATTCAATTACTTGGACGAAGAGTCTCAAAAAGTAGTGAAAATACTAAAGAAAACATAATATATTCATAATATATCAATTGTGAAAATTAAAATTAGAATATAACGTATTTCCCTTCCATTGTTTCCTTTATAAAGTAACTATAAAAATGTCTAATGTGTCTGGTCTATAATTTAATATACAATTTCAAAAGCAAGATGAGAGCTCAGGTGTTCTCACTTTGCATCTGCTGCATTTTACCGTCAAAACAATTCTGTGATTCATTTAGCACACACCTGGTAACAAAGCATTCGATGGCTTTGGTTTTTCAACAAAGGTGCAGCTAGAAATTCTGTTGCAGGCCACCTCACATTCACCCACAGCTGGGATCTCAAATACTTTTGTTATAGCAACAGTAAAACTTACACAAACAAAAGCATCCTAATGCTGAGTATGGCTTCAGTACCATAGCAGTGGCTTATCTCAGACATGTAGTTTTAGAGAGTACTGTGCTTATCCAGTCCCTCAAATATTCCTGTCCAACAGAACCTTCCCATCTCTCCTCCTCTGGTTACTTTCAATAGAAAGGTTACGCTCTTGCACATTTTTTGCACAGTGCTGGGAGCTCAGTTGAGTTTCTGATCCCCTGAGAGCAGAATGCCAGGAGTTAAAAATATTTCACCCTTTGCAAAACACTTCATTTTGAACTTGGTGTTCAATAGATTCGTAGCAACAGCAGGAGCCGTGGCCCCTGCTTCCTCCAAGCACCTGTTTGGCAATGCTTGGCACTCTTTGAACGCTGTGGGTCGACGACTCTGATGAAGGAGGAAGAGTGCTGCGGCTGAAAAGCAGCAACGTGAGACAGCTTTTTTGATGCTGCAGTCGCTGAAACTAACAGGCACTTAGCTGTCGCACGACTACAAAGCAACTCTGGACTCAGACAGAGGATGTCCTTGAATTATAAAGAAGCTGACACTCCATTAAAAAATTATTATTATTGTTTTTAAGCTTACTCAGAGGGTTCATGTAATGGAAGTGACTGTGGTCAATTTACAGCCTCCCGTGAGGATCAACAAGAACTGAGGAAAAACAAAACCTGTCATAGTTAACCATATAACAGCAGGCAGAGAAACACAGTTAAACTTGACAGAATTATTCCTCCATCACTGGGTAATAATGTGATAAACAAGGTGCAGGATGCCGTCTTTTCTTTAAACGGCCTTCTTCCACCACATGAGTGATGCATCACTTCCCAGATCAGAATCGTGTTCAGTGAATAATCACGGTGTATTATTGTGGTATTTCAGCGTGTGCAGTGTTTCCAGGTTTATGGGACCACAAACCAAAGCTTTGTGTGGGAGCTCTGTCATCGGGAGTTTTTAAAGCGTTCTGGCACTGCAGCATTGAGTTCAGGGCAAAAAAAAATATCAGCACCTACTGTGACTGCAAACTGTATGTAAGACAGACACAGACATTCATTTCACAATTATGCCACATGCCAAAACAGTTATCATTAAGTGGTTTGGGACTTAGTTTAGCATGGTATAAACTCAAGGTTTAGTAGAGAGAGCACAAGAGAGCAGGACACTTTATTCCAGTCTTAAGAAAGTCTGTGAAGAAGTACCACGAGTCATTCAGCTCTAATTCAGCTTTTACTCTTGATGTACATAATATCCAGCTTAAGCCAGGTATCTCATACTTTACATACAAGTCATCGCTGAAGGCCTTATTGTTCACTATGAAGCTTCACCACTCTTTTTTTTTTTTTCCCCCATTTCGACCGATTCACAACCCAGAGGCAGAAAAGATCACATAATAAAGATTTGATTTGTTTAAATAACATTACAGTCCTCCAGAATACAACCTTGGCATAAAGTCAATGGTCAGTTCAAGATAAGCAGCAAAAGTAATGAGTTGTATTCATGTGAAAAGAAAAAACCTGAAAACTAATTTCTCACTTTCTATTATAATATTAGCACTCTGTGTTGCACACAGCTATACGTTTAGCTCAGAATGTGGGACTTACTGTATTAGGTTGTAGACAATCAGTCAAATTATTGCTGGATTAGTTATAAACTGCAGCTGCTGCTTCGCTTTGTAAGTGCACTTTGTCTCTATTTACCCTTCAAAATATTTAATTATTTTGTATCTTCTTAGGCCAATGCACTTGCAGTTTGGGCAAAAAAAATGATTTCATTGTGTGTTTGTGTTGCCGTGGCAACTCATCTGATCGGAGAGTTTCACTGCGGAGAACTGGCTGCTAATTGGCATTCAACCAGAGTCAGTTCAACCAAATTGTCTTAATAACTGTGATTAAGTCACTCCAGACAAATGCTGCTCAGCTGGGAGTCAGTGTCCTGTCACCCACCTTTGAACCAGCGTTTCTGTGCAACTATAATTAACATGATTTCAGTCCTTTTCCACAAGGTGTTCGCATTATTTTGTCCAACACTTACTGATAACATGGGGTTACCTACGTATGGAGATTCTTAGAGCACAGTAATCTAAAACTGTCGTGCCACTGCCGAATAACATTTGGTCTAAACAAGGAGTCATACCTCAATTAATCAATTTGGAAATATGTTTATATAAATTTAAATATCTCCGGGCAACAAAAGGGCCTGACCCTAAATATTTGCTGATAATAAGTTTTTGTTTTTATTTCTCAAACACAGTGAATATTGCTCATTACTTAAGCTGTTTATCTCATACAGCCTGCTCATTTTTTAAGGCTGCCAATCATCCCGGAGGGCAGTGCAGATGATGCAAATGCAAGCTTATATACAGTACTCGTATAAACTGTAATCTTACAATTAATAAATCTATTAAATGTAAAGTGCAAGGCAAAAAGGACCATGTTAAATTTCTGATTAGGTCTAGACTAATTCAGTCTCAGTTAAAGGATACAAAATCGGTTACCAGGCTATGTGTAATTAGATGAATCTGACACCGGATATAAGCACAAAGTCTCTCATCACCCTTGTTTTTTTTCCCCCCACTATCCCTTTTCACTATGAAAAAGATTTTGGCAAATGTTTTGGACCAAAAAGGATAACGTCGTCCTCTTTAATCATCACTGTGTCATACAGCCGGACTGCCTCTCTGACTCTGTTTCAATCCACTTCTTCTCCACTTCCACCTACAAAAAAGAAAAAAAGAAAACAAAAGCACAACATTAGGTTAGTTGCATGAACAAATGAAGATGTTTTCTCTGTCTAATTTAAAGTTCTTACCTGACAATGATAACGTGTCCAGCTGGTCAAATGTTTCTGCGGCTGGATGTCGTTCGCTGTGCCCAGTGACTTCACCCTGGTCTGTGACACAACTGCGCCCATTATTTCACATTCCATGGTCACAAAGGGGTACCAGTCGTTTGGGATCTCCTGATCAGATCCCAGCTCTAGCTTGCAGGAAAATGAATGGGGATGATCCACTGCTGCAAAAGGAGAAAACAAAGGTCACTTGTGGTTCGAGTGTCACACCACCGAGCGGCAAAAACATACTGTACACGTGCACAAGAAGCCACAGCCAAGAAGCTAATGAGGAAATGACATGTTAGGCTGTGGCGCAGGGCTGAGTTTTAATCTCTCAGAAATGTGTTACCCGTATTTTTCGCCGGCAGCCTGTCGATCCTCCACACGATGGCTGAATATACATTCTCATACTTGACAGTGCCAATTGACACCTGCATGACAGGCTGTGAATCTGCATTGCTGACAGAGCCCAGGCAGGCATTTCTGTTCATACGGGCCTTCAGTGACCTCTGCCGCAGCAAGGCCACCGTCTGCGTCACTTTGACCCAGTCGCCTGGCACCGGCACACGGATCACTACATTCTCACACAGCGGGTACCTGTCAGACCCCCCCCTGGAGGAGAGGAAGGTGGCTGACATGTTAAGAAAGGCCTGGAGCTCCACATAGGCACCTTGAACTGTGACCACAGCTTTGATTGAGAAAGGAATTTCTGTGCAACCCAAAACTGCTGTCTTGTACCGCATCAGCTCCACCCTGCAGGCGTCAGGAGGTGAGAACTTAATCAGACGGGACCTCTGGAACTCTATCTCGTTCACACATTTGTGAAAATGGCAGTCGGCAATCTCCATCCATAGTTCACTGCCCTCGTCAGAGCCGTAGCTGGAGTCAAAGCGCAGCAGGCCAAGATCGTTAAGGGCGAGAAAACAATCCCCTAGTCCGTTTAGAAAAGCCAGACAGTGAACCTGGGTGAAGGCTGTCCGCTCGATGACTCCTCCAGACTTATCCAGTTGTACCCAGATATGATCTGTGATCTGCAATGACAGCTCCTGCTCCTCGTAGTGCCGCCTTGGCTGATGGGGCATAGACAACTTGAAGATTTCCTCTTCCATGGAGACTACCAGGTCCTCCATGTCGTCATGCACCGTGGAGCCAAACTTGAGCAGCTGCTCTACCTCCGCCTCATGACTAACCTCCAACTTCGGGTGGTAGCGTTTCTTTTCTGTGTAGGAGAAGTGCTCCACCTTGACGGTGAGGACTTTGCGGGGCTCGCCGTAGCTCTCCAGTTTAAGGTCCGAGAGCCTGCATTGAGGGAGGAGCTGGAACTCCTTGAACGGCTTCTCCAGCCCTTTCTCATAGTACATCTGCAGCACGCCTCCCGCCACCAAGCGGAGATAGATCGGCCCCCACTGTCGAGAGGACATGCGGTTCTTTTTTTCGGGAATCCTGAGCATGACAGACCAGCCGTCTCTCTTCTGGCTACGAAACAGACCCCGAGGGACAAACTGAGATGAACTGTCACTTAACACCTCATGTTTGCAACTTAGCCGCCTCTCCCCATCTTTCCCTGTCTCTCTTTCATGGTCCGTTTCTGTTCGTAGGTCTTCCAGTTTGTGGCAAACGTAGAAAAAGGAACTCTGGAGTTGGTCACGTGGTGGCTCACTGCCGTCTTTGGTCCGAATAAAGAAACGTGGTAGGCTGCTGTCACATTCTGAGTCTGAGGAGGAGCTGCCCACATCTGCGCTGTGTCTAGATTCATTCCAGAAGGGGTTATAGTGTCCCGAGTTCCCCTGGAAAGAAGGAAAAGGGCTTGGTCCATCTGAGGTTTGACTCAGGGCCTCGGGTGCGGGAGAAGGAGAAGAGGTGGTCGATGTGCTGGACAAACTCCGGAAGAAGTCGTTCCTTTCCCATGTGCTGGAGTGAAATGGGCTGCTAGGAACCCCACTCAAAGGAGTGCAAATGGGTGTGCTACATGGTACACAGGAACTTCCACTAAGACTCGAGTGGCTTTGAGGGGATTCCAGGGAACGGCTGAAGCTCCAGGAAGTGTCTCGGATTGGAGGAAGCACTAATTTCAGACCATTGGGACGAGGTACCGATGCTTTGATAAGACCTGGTGACTGCAGGGGCTTCTGAGGTGATGAGAGCGGTGTGCTGTCATCTTCAAATGTGACCCAGTTTGAATGATTGGTAGAACACATGGCTGCAGACGACTGGAGTCCAGTCCAAAAAACACAGTTCCTCCTTTTAGTTGGATTGATTGTCCCCCCACTTTAAGACCTTCTCCTCTGTAAGAAAACACATTGGAAGAATTAAAAAAAAAAAAAAAAACAACAATGAAATAACTAAAGACATTTTCAACAGATCAGTTCTTAGTCTGAAAATATGAACAAGTCCACTGATCCTGCTGAAGAGAACTCTTGGGGATATAAATAAAACATCTTTCCTTAATGTACTCCATGAAAGCTTAATGAGAGACTGACCTTGAAAACCTGGAACAAGTTCAAATCTGTTAACACCACTATTAACAAAGGTTCATTTGACGTGAAAGCTGAATTAAGCATTCATGCAGTTCAGAGGCGCAGCGGGAGATTTTTCTCTAGGTGACGCCACAGATTAGATCTTTTCAAGTTTTGGAGAATCTGTTGTAGAAACATTTATCAACTGAGCTGTTTTGCATTTACACACTCAGGATAGTATGAACAAACTTTAATAGAGTATCATCTTTTAGCTGTAAAAATAAGAAGTAAACCTGTGGAGAGAAAGAGGGTTCATGGGGATTTATGCATGTGTCTTTAATTAAAACGAACTCTTGATACAAGGGCGAGGCCAATAAAACAGTACTGTGATTCTTATTGTAATTCTAAACGATCCACTGAGATGTGCTTTAAAAAAAGCTGTTCTTCCTGTTCAAGCTTTGGAAAATAAAGATTGTGATAAATAGCCGTGATATGTTTTTAGGAGCAGAGGAATATTTAAGCAGAGAGGATACAAAAAAAAAAAACTCAGAGAGAAGGAAGTGTTACTGTAGAAGTTTTGGGAGTTCAAAGGTTTTGTAATGCAAACTGATGAGGTAAAATCTTGTATTTTAGACATACTTTGCTTTGAAATGAGCATAGTCTAAATATTTCATCGCAAGCCCGCTCTAAAATGCATGTGAGAGGAGTTAGCCATGGTGGCAAAGATCCTGTCTCATTAACCAGCATGAAGTCAGCTGTGAGACGCAGGTATAATGTGGCACAGCAGCTGGAACCACATGAAGCTTCAGAAGGGAACAAAGCTGGTTAAATGTGTAAGGCACACTCCTGAAAATTAAAGTTTTATCTTGTCTGATATTGGATCTGCGGAACATATTTCAATGTAGGTATTAAGTGATGAAAAAGTATGGGAATATTACTAAACACTAATGATATTCGGGCTAATTTTGCAATGGGCAAAGAGTAAACATCTTGTGATCTCTATACAATCTCATAGCTAATTTTTTATGCTCGTCAATCACAAACTGTCTTTTGATGTGCTGACAGCTCTGCTCTCATCAACATCCGGCTCCGAGACCGCAGAGAAGCCACTTTCAAAATCCTGAAGCCTCACATCCCCATAAAAATCTTGAAGAGAAAAAAAAAAAAAAAAAATTGAAAGCAGAGAGCCTCAATTACAGCCTCCCTCCACCCTTCAAGATCACAACCATAACTTGCATGAAGGAGACATCCAGTGGCAAGTTCCTCTAAGCTATAAATAAACAGGGAAGTGGGGGCTCGGATTCAGGGTAGTGGATTGACAAGTCTTCAGTCAAACGCTGGAGAGCATCGTTCTAATGAGAGGATGTTTGCAGTGGCGTGCAGACATCTCCACAAGTTCATCCCTCCGCTCCGACTTATAGAATCCCTCGGCTTTGGTTCAAACAGACGGGCACGGAGTAGGATGAGTTCTCCACGGGGGTTACCGACAGTCTTTCAGACTCATTTCCAGTGCGTTGTCTCATCCCTGGCTCTCTGGCAGGCAGTACAGAAAATGAGACGCTGCTAAATCTACAGAGGACAAAAGAATACATTCCACGCATTCCTCTGGGACAAGCAGCTTTGCACACAGGAAATACCAGCCTGCTATATCCCTGTGAACTGACAACAAATATTATCTTAGTATCATTTTTATCAAAATTCAAAAACGCACCAGATTTACAGGTCATAAATTCTGCTTCGTCTGGTTATTTCTCACTGTCAAACTTAACAAAACAATGACAAAAAAAAATCCCTGGGGTTTAGGATAGGCTTATTATAGCAATTAGGTACTTTCTGAACATATAAAACAAGTCTGAAGGATTACTTTCACAGCTTTAACCTTAGTTTTTGTTCGTTCTATCATTTCAAGATGTGAAGAAATTTCACACGGTCGCCCAAGACTTTGTAATCCTCAGAGGAAACTTTGTTCAAGTTTCTCTTATATATCAAATATTTATCAAACACTCCACAAGTTTGTTCCCAGTTAAACTGCAGGACTGCAATTAAGACAAAGAGAATGCTAATCCCATGCAGTATCCCTGGTTTACCATCACTAATTAATACTACTCTTAGCCAAATTACTACACTTGCTAAACCTGGGGTCAGCAAAATAACGCGCACACCTCACGGACAAGTAAGTCTGAAGTGACTTAATCATAATTATTGGGTCAAACTGAGTAATAATATGTTGCCAAATAGAGGCACTTGTTGGTTTTAAAAGAGGCCAGTCAGCACTTCTATGTGCGAGCCCTCAGAAACCAGACTGTGGAGTTATGTGGAACATTATGAAAACTTATTACAAACACAGAGAAATTGCAATCCACAAAGAGGAACAGCAATCACGAGCTGAAACTACCTAATCAGGATATGAGAAAATAAAAGTTAGAGCATGGCACTAAGTCTAATACGACCTTGAACAATTACTGGACCACTTTTTTTTTTTTGGCCATTTACTGACAAATGATAACTGAGAGGAAACTGTTGTGGGTTTAAGTATAAAACTGCTAAATGTAAAAAAAAAAAAAAAGCTATCTGAACTTTGACTTAGTAGACAGATGTTTCCTGATGAAGTAAGACAAGTTCCTGTTGGATTCGCTGGATATTTCCTGAACGCTCACAGTGTGGAGCAGATTGGAGTTTTCCTTGGAGAAGTATATAAATAAGAATAAGACATTTGACTGGAGAGTACTACTGTTGTGACCACCGTGACTATGTGATCTAGTGCTGAAAAAAAAAAATGCCATGACCCACTTCCAGTAGCGCTGTTGTCAAACAAAACAGATGAGAAAGTTTGGGTGAAGCCGAATAAAATCAATGTTATGCTAGAATCAATTAATTAATTACAGGGCTCCCTCAATTCACTGTAGAGATTTGTTCCAGTTCAGAAAAAGCAAGACTGGGGGGAAAAAAAAAACTAAGCAGGAATGAATGAGGGACTAAAATACTTTTCCAGTAGCAAGTAGTAGTGATTCGCTTTGATCTCAGTCTCTTAGGGATAAATAAACTTATTATAAACTCGTGGAAAACACAAATTTCATTTGTTATTTCAGACTCTCTTACCGCGTGACTGCAACCTTTTAAACGATTAATAACACAAAAGTTGAACTCATAAGCAACAAAACACACAACCGCTCCGTTCATAACACTCAGCTACTGCCTCGTTTACTCGCTCTGGTAGCTTTTGGCTGCTAAACGTCAGCTAATGTTAGCAGACTTTAGCTGGACATTGCTCTATAACAGACATTACTGAGCCTGTCTCCTCCACTCCTGCTGTTTTTACATCGTGTTTTTAGCATTTTCCATTAGCCCCCATAATTGTCACTGCTCAACAACAAATTGCACGGTCTCACTTTAAAAGATTTGTCCCAATTTTAAAAACCCACCCACCCAAAAATGAAAAAAAAAGCTTCCTGCTAAACTAAATTATAAAAAGGACACATTTCCACATGATAATGTCCGCGAAGGGCCCCCTATAAAGCTGTATAAAGTTAGTCCCTCTTTTTAAAAACCACATCTTGAATCACTGTTTTGCTCTGTTGTTGCAGGGCATTCTTGCAGCGTAGGGTCAGTGGATGAACACACGAGTTACCGGTAAACAACACGAATATGTTTGGTGTGTGTGTGTTTGTGTGTTTCGCTCACGGCAGCTCAGACTGGAGGGAGAAAGCAGTACCAGCATGCTGTCATCCACAACAGAGCCAGGCCCATGTTCGGGGCACAGAGGCCCCACTTCTGGGATCACGTCTGCGCCATTGTTCTGATGCGAAGTCTGAGTAAAAGTTTTTACTTCAGCACACGTTTCATGTCCCGACCGAGCTACGACTGACAACAAACTCAGTCCACGTTCACCGAAACAGCTCTTAAAGGTGGTTTCTGAAGTGACCTGAACTATCGCAGCTCACTTAAAAACAGACCTGAGTGCAGCCAAGAGAAGGAAATACTCACGGATTCACAGTGGCGGTTCGCTAACTTTCAGGGCATGACTCCTGTTTGACGGAGTCGTCTGAACTCTGATGTCGGCCGGTTCTGCTCAAAATGGCAGAGTGTAAATCCTGGGAGATTTAACAGCGCAGCGATTCCCCTCCCGAGTTCAGACAGACTGTCCTCCAGCGGGACACTGCAGGAATGAGCACAGCAGCGCTGCGTTCGCGACCGTAGGAAATGTCGCTCTCCGGAGAGGGGCGCGCACATCTCAACACACAGTGAACACACAACAAACGCCTTTAGGGTTAATTTTTGAGATCATAGGCCTGTTGGTTGTATCCCCATTGCTGGAGTTAAACAAAACACACATGCTTTGATTTAATAGGCCACTGTTTTTACATGTGAATATTATGATGTATTTAATTAATTTCAAAGTTAAGGCAGTGTATCAAAAACAGTTAATATTGCATGTAACTCAAATTATTTCCAGTAGGCCAATTTAATTACATGTACACTTATGGCAGAGTTGTAATTTTACAGATTAGAAAAGGATGAATCACAGCACCTAAAAGATTACAATAAAATGTTAAGTTGTGCTGTTATGAAGTATGAATGAGTTTGTCCCTTCATTATGTTGATTACAATATACCATTTCCAGCAGGGTATTTGTGTAAGCCACTTTTCGAAGCACCCTGCATGTCTCATGTTCATGTACTTACACATGAGACGTATAAAATTCTGCAGCCACTGTTCACTCTGTGCTTTTTGGATTAAATTTTTTATTTTTTTTATTTTTATTGTTTTGTTACAAGGCCAATGTTTCAGTATTCCTGGCCAAAATCACTTAAACGCACAAACAAGTGGTGGTTATTTCTGCTTCGACGTCTGGGAGTACCAAGAGTACATGAAAGCATCATGAATTCAACTAAAATGACACAACATATTTTTCCTTCCAAAACAAAGTGACGGCATCAAACAGTAATCTTCCAGTTCTCATATGTCCAGTTTAATTTGTGTTGTCTCATTTCCCAGTGGTTAGGGTGTGCTACAGGCTTTTTTTTTTTTTTAATTATAGGCTATTTAAAAACCCCATTCTCTTCCCACTCCCAGAAATGCAACACAAAAAGTTAGGTCAGACAAGTTTGAGGACCATTAACGAACAAAAAGTGAACCCAAATACATTATGTACTTAAGTGTTGAGCAAGCTCTTTATTTTTTTTCACATATTTATATGTGCTTTTGAACAGGTTACACTGTGAGGATACAAGTATTATAATTATTGTTTTTAATTTTTTAATCAATTCAGGGGACATTGGCAAATCTTTGTAATCAAAGGTTTGCTGGCAGGTGTAGACTGGCCAACAAGAGGTCTGACTGCTCATAATCACTGCTACGCTTTTCTTCCAATTATCTCGCGCCACTACAGGCCAGAGAGGTCCTACTTTACTGTAAACTTTAACTGCACTCTGCCAAGACTCATGAATCAGGCTGTCTAAGCACCAGTTACAGTATGTGCCAACCCCTCTATGGCACCTCCCAGGAATCAGGCCTTATAAGAGACACACGCACAAAAAAAACAACTAGATGAAGATTCAGTTTCCCAAATATTGTGGAAAATAAAGATTTTTAACTTCTGAATAAATGCCTTTTTGTATATATTTTCTTTTAGAAATTCCACAGTCATGACTATGTCACGATTTGAAACGAGTGTATATTCATTTGAACCCTTTTTACCCATACATATTACAACATGACTTTAGAGACTCTTGCGCCACAGCAGTGCACATCCACACTTAACTTTGGTGATAAAAACGACTTGTTACAGAGTAACTTCACAGAGACAGACTGACACCATTTTACGAGCTCCGACTTGTCCATCCTACCCTTTTTTTTTTGTGTAAGTAAACACAGTTAATCAGTGCTTCAAGGCAGGTCTCTTTTCTTTTCTCCACTCCCAGAGGATTGAAAATTTTCCAAAATGAGGAATGAATTCAAGTGTGTCTTTGTTAGTTGTTCATTCAGGTTTTAAAGCCCTTCTTTACAGAAGCTTGTGATATATGCATGTGTTAGAAGGGGTATTATGCTGTATGGAGACATACAGGCCCTTGGAATCACTTGCGCAAATAATCTCAAAAAGCTGATCTAAAAAAAAAATAAATAAAAATCTATGTGTAAAACAAAACAAACATGTTGTAGAACCTGGTGCCACAATCACACAATGACACAACACTCTGCACACATACAGCCACACCACCGTTTGCTCTTTTCGCCTGCTCCCACAGATAAGCAGTAAGAATGCAGTTTCATGTTCTCTCACATATAAGCTAAGCAGGAAAAGTAGACGCACACTGATCAGCAGGGCTTGGTCTTCCAAGCCTTGACTTCAGTGAGCATTACCAACTTCAGCTGCTCTCAGCTGTTTATCTTCCTCTGTCCCTTTTTGGGGAAAAAGCTGTTTCTCTCCCACCCTGCTTTGACCAGAAGGTCAAGCAGCAGCTTCCGGTACAGTTTCACAAAGCATTTTTAGCAAATCATGTTATGTTATAACTGGTGCTGTGACAACGGGGAAAAAAAGGGGGGGAAAAAAAAAGAAGCTTCTTCAGTCAAACGTGTTACAGCCTCCATGCAGTTCATTTACACTGCCACTGTCTGGCAGAGGACGGAGGAATCTGAGGCTCATGTAGCCATCCTGTGGTTTGGTGACAGTGGTAGTGTTGGTACCAGGATGCTGCTGGGAGGCTCCACAGTCCTACTCATCTGTCAAGGTGGCCCTTGCGAAGACAAATGGAGCCAGAGTTTTGAGGGCAGCTCTAGCGACCTTTGTTCTTTTTAGCATTTCCCTGAAGGAAACAAAACAAAAAAAAAAAAGTAAACAAAACACACACACAACTCAGTTCTACGACAGTATAAATTGACTCATATCCTGGATTGGTACAAAATTAAAAGTGCGATGCTGTGTTTAAGTGCAGTAAGCTGAGATAGCTCAGATTTGACCTGCGTTCTGTTTCAAAAATCTAAAACATGCCGAGGCCGGTTTCAGGTCTTCAAGAGAAAATCATCACCTTTAGATCTCCAAACGTGTTCTGTCCTGCAACTTCCCGACACGCATACATGAGTGTGCATACATGCAGGAACATGCACGCTTAAAACAGATTTCACCGTCTCTGCGGCTTTAACTTAACGACTTTTTCAGATGGTCCCAGCAGGTGCTTTTCCCATCAGACCCGGCAGCAACCACAACGCCACAGATGACCTCGCGGTTCACCTCATAACTGACAGAAACTTTACAACGTCACATTTCACTGCCAGACTTGAAATGATCCTTCGCACTCCCTGAAGCCACTGGATTTTTATCACTCCTCTTCAGTGATGGAGCTTTTTAGATTTATTTATACAGAGACTGACAGAATGTGACAGCTGAAAACAAACCTCAGAGCGAGAGCTTGAATTAAAAAGGGAACAAAAAGCAGACAACAGAAATCTGTCTCCGTGCTGTACCTTGCTGCCCAGTTTAAGCGTGTCGATTTCCTCTCTCTGCTTGCTCAAAGTCTCATTCATGCTACACAAATGGTCACTCATCATGCTGAGCTGGTCTTCGTAGCTCCTCTTAGTCGTAGCCAGCTCATCCTGTATGACAGAAAACAGTTATGAGTTGGGAGGAGGCTGATGTCTATACTTAGACAGGAAGCTCTTTGGTAAAGAGGCTGCATTTCACCTGCAAACGTGTGATGTTCTGATTAGCCACTTTGACCTCCTCGCTCAGAGTCTCCCGTGATTTCTCGGCAATGGTTAATCTCTTGGCCAAAGCTCGACACTAGAAAGGGAAATAAAAAGCAAACAACTGGTAACACCCGATAGGCTTGATGCAAGTCTGGAACAGTTTAGAGATTCATTTCAAAGGCTGCAATGAAGGGAGAGATTTCTTCTGAGTAATGGGTACATCTGAGGACAGCGTCAAAAGGTAAATGCAAACTCTGAAAAAGTGACAGTTTAATACCCGAGATACTGACTCTAGATCAGGAGCGCTCCCGTTGCTACGATACAAAATGAGGTTGACTGACATGCCAGTTGGTAAAAATGCGACGGGATGTCACTTAGACAAGTATCTACATTCGGATCAAGTCTCACCGTAACACTAAAATTATTAGGTGTCAGTTCCACTGTAAAGAAAATGCAACACATAACGGGACTAAAGAATCATTTCCAAACTACAAAGAGGA
This sequence comes from Toxotes lorentzi, assembly GCA_037833715.1. NCBI lineage: Eukaryota > Metazoa > Chordata > Actinopteri > Toxotidae > Toxotes > Toxotes lorentzi. Next base: position 14,514,414 of record JBBMJY010000003.1, read on the forward strand.
GAGATCAGAGAAATAAGGTTAACTTCTGGTTCAGTTTCTATGCTCTCAAGCAAATTAAAGAAGCAGACAAAAATAGTTGTGGGATGATTATAGGAAGGAACACATGAGGGAACACGTCAAGTGACTGCTCTGCACTAAATGTATCTGGACATTTAATGGAGGTTATGTGAGTTTCCGTATCTCTTCCCAGATGTCATGCAATGTTCGAAAGGCAGCATGCTATGTAAAGGTCTTCTACGTAGTTAGTGAGATTAACGTTCTGGTAAGGGCTTCACCTCAGAGTGAAAGTGCACCGCTTTGCTGTCTGAAATCTGGAGCTGGGTGGTGAGTTCTCCTACTCTGGCCATGTAGTGAGTCTTTATCAGCTGCTCCCTGGACTCCTCGTCTCCCACCTGCAAACACAGACACAACATCTACCTTGGTAAGATTTTTTTTTTCACCTTCTGGGAAGTTTTATCATTTCAAATACTACGAACTCTTCACTTGAATATGTTAATTGATAAAGTGCATGACAACTCACATGTTCAACTGTAGGCGTGGTGCACAACATGCCGACCTGGAAACAACAAGACAAATCAGAGAAACGCGTGAGAGACTGAATCATAGATCAAATGTCTTAAAAATCCACTTCAAGCACAGACAGGTCTCTGACACTGCTAGCCCTACAAAAGATAACAATAACAGCTAATACACAAGTAGTACAGAGACTAGAGAAACTGCTCTGGGTTGTCACTGCATTGTGAACTCTGCGCTGACTTGCATATATACAGTAGTCTTCTATTTGGCCACATCAGCACATTGGAAGTCTGAGTTTTATTAAGCAAGAACTTGTTAAGCAGGGGAGCTACAAGGAAAGAATGATAATAATCCCTTTGTTGAAGCAAATCAGACACCAGTGCCATGGGCTGAAAATTTCCTATGCAAGCGAAAAACGAACAGCAGCCAGTAGAGTGACTGTACCAGGCTGGTGCACAACGTCATCTCTTTCCCTGCAGCTTTCTGCTCTGTCTCTGCTTCCTCGTGGCTCTGTGCGAGTGTGCTGGCTGCAGCTGTTTGCGAGTTTGCACTTCCCCCTAGAGCCGCTGCGAGCTGCGCTTCCAGGTCCGCAATGCGCTGGTTCTCCTTTTCCAGCCGCACCTTCCCCAGCTGGGCCTCCAGGAGCCAGTGCTCCTTCTCCTGCTCCAGCCGAGCGATCTTCTCCTGGCTCTGCTGCACCTGCAGGAGGCCAGCGGGGAGAAGAGAGGAGTGGACAGTGAGCTTGTGGGAAGAGGGCTGAGCAGAGGCTGGGAGAAGTGAAAGGGCAACGGTATTTAGGAAGAAACGAGGAAACTATATAACAAACAACAAACACATTTTACTTACAATATCAGAAATCAAAAAAGAGAAAATATAAAAAATCATTTATGGGCCACTAAAAAAGATGGAAATGATTCTGCTGTCCCAAGCTCTTTAGATTGTTCCAAACCCTGGAGGCTCAAATGGCAAAAGCTTTAACTTTATAGATTATTTTTATGACTTTGTACTTGTAACAGTAATCTTAGTGCTGGAGTGACAAATTTAAGAAGGTTAACATGGACCAAAGGACACAATTACAAAGGAGACGCTCTAAACTTGCTCAGGAGGACAGAATATGCACAGTCTCACCGGCCAAGACTCTCAATTCCTCACACCCGGTTCCCAAACAGTGTCTGTCTCCACCTTGTTGAAATGTCATATGACTGTGTTTTATCATTTTAAGACACAGATTCCTGCACTTCCACTCTATGGACGACTTTTCCAGGCCACTGTATTTTCTCAGCAACTATTGATGCTACTGTTCTATTTGTTTTCCTGCCACATTTGTTCTTTAATCTTAATGTGCCCCAAAGAACACAAACCCACAATAAACATAACTGCATGCAAAACCATTTCTGGCTTTATCTCTGTTATTACACCACTGCGCTGAGGGCTGACGCACTGACTCATTCATGGTTACAGTGTGTCCACATAACACTTGCTGCCTGGCTCTAACGCTCGGCCGGATGAAACGTCTTCTGAAGAGCAAAATTTTTACATGGATAAATTCTGAACAGAAATATGGAAAGTTCCCGAGTCGAGTGTCATACCTGTTGAGTGAGACCCTCTCTGCTCTCAGTGGAGCTGGTAAGTATCCGACGATTTGACAGGGCTTCTCTGTATGGAACAGACTGTGGCCGGGGCTGAATGAAGAAACAAAACAAGCAGTATAGTAGAGGACACGTTGTTTATTAACATTTATTAATTATTCCTCAACATAAAACAGCGGCAAGATAAAGCCAGATGGAACATATGAAATATTCACAAAGACTTTATCATAAAAGAACGTTTTAAGAACAAATTTACAAGACGCTACAGATGTTTTCTTAGTAATCTCACTGGGCAGAGTGGTCCCATCTCTGGAGGCAATAACTGAAAAGGCAAGGTCACCTATTGTCACCAGCTGCTACCTGGGCATATGCAACAGATTTAAGCAGATACTAACCTTTTTGATTGCATGAATATAGGCCGTTGCCTTCTTTTTGTTGGCCAGCATACTCTCTGCTTGTAAGGGGTTGAGGGCTACTGTGCTGCCTCTCGGACTGTAGCCTGAGGATGTGAAGAAGTCCAAGTTGTTGCTGAAGAAAGTGGCAATCTGCAACAAAAGAGAGGCCTTATTATCTCATACCATTCAAACAAAGGAGAAGGAAGCACTAATTAATGCTGACATTTCTCAATGCACATTCCCAGCGTTCTGTTTCGCCTCAAATAAACCAGTGTGTTTACAGCTGAGGGATGATTCCACCACCAAGTGTCCACGGTGACAAACGTCTGAGCAATTAAGCTTTTGCCCGCAGAGATGATCGCTCACAAAATGCAGCTTGCTCCGCATGTCATGTGCCAGCGTGTTATTTGATGCTGGACTGTGCCTCCCATCAGCACACACATCTAAGCCAATGGTTCACTTGATTCACAAAGAGCAATCATTTATCCCTTTACTCTGACTGGGGAGCAGCTGTACAAACTGTGATTTGGACAGTATCTTTGAACATTTAGCCGCTGCCCACCTGAGTCCTGTCAGTCTGTGTTATCACATTAGTGGCAAATTACCAACATGATCCAGTTGTACTCGAAAGGCACTGCTGCTTACAACTAAGCCTTTGTGCATTACAGCTAACAAAGAACACACACTGCTTGAATTTACAACATTGGAAACATAAACCTGGCTGCCGCCCGCCCTCTGGTGGCCGTACCTTGCCAGTGCTGCTGGTCAGCGAGCCCAGAGATCCCAGCAGGCACTCTGTGGTGGTACAGAGCTTCTGGGTGACAGTGGGGAGCTCCTGCTCTAAGCCGGCCTTCTGGCTGTAGTGCTTTGACATCTCTGGACACACAGAAGAGAACATGAGGAGAGGCGGTTAAAGCATCTGGCCCTTTTTTGGGTTTCACCGTTAGATATGATATTTTCCGCAATAATTTCACAATATTGTCATTGAATCAAGCTGCAGGTTTTGTGTATATTTGGCCACAGTCAGTGTCCCCACAGGAACTACAACAAACAGACAAAGATGCAACACATTTCCACTGAGCTAAATGTGTCAGCTGTACAAAAGCGACTCTTCCCTTCCAAAGAGCACTAAATTATACTTCCATTTGGCATCGCAGTGTCACAGATACCACACTAAAGCCTCTGGATATTTCCCCTACAAAAACTAGGCTGGCGGTGTTGTGAAAACAGAAAATGAGTGTGACTTTTTAAGACCGGCAGAACAGCAGTTAGGTGATCACATGAGGGAAAAGTCCTGCTGTGTCACGCTGATTGTGAAATGGACATGGATGGAAAAGTTGCTCGCAGTGCTGCTCACCTTTAACGGCATCGTGAAGACTGTGCAGGCAGGCCGCCAGCTGGGTGAAGACAGCCGAGGTGCTGCTCTGTGGCATGGCGTCCTGTCGAACACCTGAGACACATTGTTCAAATTTGTCAAAAGAAAAACTATGTCATGTGTGTCTTCTCATCAGTTCATTATCATTCCAATTTAAAATGAACAGGGATAAGTGACAGAGCTTTCAGGTATAAAGAGCTCAAATAATAACATACTGGGTAAGGCCAAAAGGTTAATGTAGTTCTGCAGTTTCTCAAACACAGAAGTTACTCTCTTCATGTCACTCTGCAGCTCCCGGTTTTTCACAGTAAGGGCAGGAGTACAAAGATTTGCCTCGCACTCCTCTTCCAGGCTGATAGGAAAAGAGGAGATAGCCATCAGTACAGCCTCCTTCACTCCATTTCTTTATCACAAACACACACACACACACACACACACACAGTGCTGACCTTTTCAGCTGGTAAGGAAGAATCTTTTGCAGAAAGTGGGTGTATGAGGAGAAATTATCAGCAAAGCTCTTCAGCTTGACCACAGTCTCCTGCAATTCAACAACCAAAAAAAAAAGCACACAATTAGTGGTTAATTATAAACAAGTAACCCAATGTCCCTATCTAAAAACCACTCACCAGTACTGTGACGTTGTCCTCTGTGATGCTTTGGTGTAACTGCAGGAAGCTGTCCTCCAGGGGGCGCACATAGGCTGCATTCTCATGTAGGTACTGAGAAAACTGGGTTACAAGAAGAGTTTGTACAATGAATACCTCACCATACGTTGGACCAGTCATAAAATCCTATTTGTCGTTATTTCTTGTGTGGGAAGGTTGCCTTACCTTCTGGTTGAGAGGGGAGATGGGCTCAATGGAGGAGTCCAGGGGATAGATGTGTACTCTCTGCTCTGTGTAGGAGTGGAAGTTCAACAGAGCAGCAACCAGGTCCTCAATAAAGCTCAGAGCCTGACCTGCCACATCCCGGGCCTTAAGCTGAATGCAGACAAAGAACACACAATCCACACAACTCTGAGTTTTAAAGCCAAACAAAAAGAATAAATGTTATAATTACTTTGGAAATACACACATAGAGCTGTAACGCACACACAGGAATAAGTGGGTTTGTTTTATCACTCACCTGGTGCCTTCGATTGTGTGGTGGTACATTTAGGCTGTTGTAGTCACTAAATTCTGCAGGATGAGAGGGAGAAAGAGGAGATAAACCAGAGCAGAACCTCAGTCCCTGTACTGAACTTCATTGACTTGACAAACACAGCTTAAATGGTTTAGCCTCCTGCCTGCTCGCGCGCTATATTACTGCATGGTGTAGCATTACGCTGTTTACTCCTTGGCTGAATGCTGTTATGGTATCAGTGACACAGACATCAATGTTCTCAAACAGACGTCTGCCCCTGCAGCAGATTGTTTTTGGCCAAGTGATACTCACTGGTGTCATTGAAGGGCACTTTCTCCTGGATAACACTGCTGCTTTGTTTCACCTGTCTGTTCAGCTCGGACTGGCACCGCCTCAACTGCTGCTGACTGCAGAGAGAGAGCCAAAAGGAGATGAGTAGATTAAAATATGCATTTCCATTAATAATTCATAATATACTAAGTTTTAATTCAGTCTGAAAGTCAAATCTACAGTGTGCAAAAATGTATATCCAAGGTTTCAAAACAAGCCAGTTACCACTTATCATTTCCAAGATAATTATAGATATAGATAGAGACATTTTTTGTGTCTAGTTTCCACCAGTAACATGCACCCAAACCATACTGTAACTTTATATTTATATGCACGTCCTGCAAAAGCAAATCCCCACTTTTGGATTCTTCCACACCACACCGTTGGATAAAATTATTCTGATACTATGAATAAAAAGTAGATGTACCACTCTTCTGTTCGCATTCTGCACTCTTTGGCTTCCCTCTCCAGAGTCTGTGCTTTCACCTATCAGATGAAAGGAAAAGACACACATTTGAATGACCTTTATTCAGACTGTCAGTCACATCTTCATGCTCCTCCTGGTCATCCTCACCTCTAAGCGTGCCTTGTCGCTCTGCAGCCGCTCAATGGTTTCCATGTTCTTAGTGGTGAGTCCGTTCACAACAGCCTGGTGCTGCTCGGAGTCTTTCTCCAGCTCCTGTAGTCGTGCCCTCAGCTCAGCCTCCTGCCTTCTGTGTTGCTCATCTGCTTCATAGAACTAATGAGTATAAAACAGACAGCAGAGCCATTACATGCATGACTGCCCCTGTACCTTAAATACTGTATAGGAAAAATGATGACAGACCAATATGAACATGGCATGGCTGCTTACTTGGATGTGAAGTCGCTCATTTTCTTCTATCTTTTTCTGCAGGTCCTCATCAAAAACACTCTGGGTCTGCAGGCCATGCTGTGAGGGAGAGTCTCCTTTACTCTGGAGGAATTAGAGATAACAAAGGAGCTGTTAATCATGATCTTCTGGCTCCACAAAAAATGGTGTTTAATCATAATTATTACAGAGTTTTCAAATTTCATAATCCCTCTTAAAACTTTTTTTTTTCCCAATCAGATTAATTTTATGTCCATAACAAAAAACACACAATACATCTTGTACACCACCCAACTCTGTAGCCACTCCTCATAATCACCTTCCCCTTTTTGCCCTTGGCTTCACTGGCAGCTAGCTCCTCTTGCAGCAGCTCCACCCTCTTGGCCAGCTGTTGGTTCCTGAAGCTGAGACTGTCCATCTCCTGCTCCTGCTTCCTCAGGCTCTGGTCTCTCTGCTTCAGCTGCTCCTGATGAGGGGAAAAAATGTCAGGCATAACACTGATGTACACGTCTTCTTACAAACCAACACATTAAGTACATCACTTCCTCTAAATTATGATAATGTGATTCTAGTTACTGTCAGAGAAATTGAAGTACGTGCTTTGATTAGAGAAACAAAAGGCTTTCTGGCAAAGATGGCAGATTTGTCATTGCATAAATACAAGTTAATTAATAGCAACACAGTAACAAGTACTTCTCAGATTAGGTGACTGTCTGAATTTTGTTCAGCAAATACAAAAATAAAGATATTTTCATATTATAAATACAGATACTTTCATAATAGTTTTGTTGTTATTATGTCACTACCTTGAGCGAAGCAGAGTTGGCCTGTTCATCCACAACTGCCTTCTTCAACACCTGATTCTGGGCACGGAGCTGTGACAAAAAAAAAGTTGAGATTTAACACATAAATACAACATAAAAGATTATCAGGGGTAAGGATTAACATGCAAAGGCAATGAGAGGTATGTATGCACCATCTTAAGCTGAATTCACATTTGCATTTATACAGAAAAACTTGAAATGTCTGTGTATGCTTACTTTTTTTTAAAAAATACTATTCTGAACCAAAAATATTTTTAAAACTCAAGGCTCCTTACTCTGTGAATTTAAACACATAGTTTATTAACCACAGTGGCAGTGTGTGTGACAGTTACACAGTCAGCACTTTCTGGGCAGGATATGGTGCTTGGCTAACGGGGAGATCAGAGTTGAACAGGAAACAGCACACACTCCCCGTGCTGTCAGCTGACAGAGAAACAAAGGGCACATACAGCTCACAAGAGAAAACGCAGCCACACAGACTTCACTGTCTCTTCTCTCTCACTCATTAACCAATTATCACTGGCAACCTTAAATATCAAAATGTCATCAGCAGAGGTGCACCTGGCTGATGTTTACCAATATCAAAACAATGTTTATGGGCTCTATATTATGGTCCAACTGGTAAAGGTTCATTACACTCATTCATTAAAATTATTGTACAGCTTAGACATACTGGAAATTTACCAATCAAGAACTTCCATAAATTAAACTTAAAATACATAATGATAACACACATCTCATGCAATAGTCATGCAATGAATCCTACCTTTAAAATGTTCTGTTTTTGTTTAAACTATTGTGAAAACCTTAAACTACAGTGTTATGTCATTTTTAAGGCTGTAGCTTATGGTGCTTATGAATTGTATTGCGCTCATTCTATTTGTCTAATATTATCTACTTTTGGTGATATAAACGGAGTAGGCAATTTATCATTAAAACCTGTCAGTGTGAGACAATGCAGTTCATCAGCACCACCTAGGACACAGCCTTCACGGTCTCAAATGACCATAAAGTACACAGAGGTGAATCAACAACTCTCCTAACTCAAACTGTCTGAACACAAACTGGACATTAAAACCATAACCATGGCTGGACATACTAGTGTATTAGTTATGGCTAGGCTCACCCCAACAACGAAGAGTGTACCTCTTTGCCCCGACATGTTTGAGAAATGTCTGTCATTGATTTCAGATCTATAGAGGTAAATCATTAAAAGGTGGCTAACGCTAATAACACCTTGGCAGCTAATGTCGCCGCTACCTCGTCGTCAATAACTGCAGGCGTATCAGTGACAGCTAACTTTATCAACATTACATGAGTGTTTACCTTAGAGTACTCCTGTGCCAGTTTGCTGTATTTTGTTTGCAGGTCTGTAACGTTAGCCATTGTCGATGGAAACGTTATCCCGTCGCTAACCGTTGATGCTCTAGAACGTTATCCTGGCTAGCTCGGTTAGCCGACGGTTGTCCGGTTAGCTTGTCCAAACCCTGTCTCCACACTGTCCGCTGCTTGAAATGTTGACGGTGGACACGGTGAGCGGTAACTAACTCAGCTGGGCTAGCTCACTGTTACTGACTTCTTTATGGAGGCTTGTTCCGTTACTTGGTGAAACACACCTCGGATACATTGTGACTTAGAGACGGTCGTAAGTCCCGGAGAAGGAAGAGGTTGCTGATCACCAGATTTAAACTGTTTTCTAAAGCAGGATGTTTTTCCGACTTGATAACGGTCTTTTTTCAGTTAGCACCGTTAGCGGTGACAGAGCCTGTCATCGCTAGCTGACTAGCCAATAGCTAACTAGCTATGTAGCAAAACAAATCCCGACACAGAGCAACACATGTAGGCTCGGTCCGTGTTATCTGACAGCAGTCGTGTAACCCGCTCCCTCCGCAGATCGTATCAAAGAGTGGGTTTAGCTGCTGCTAAGCTAATGAAACAGCTTTAATAATCAATTCATCTGAATGAATACTTTCATTTTCTAACCCGCAAAATCCTCCTCGAATGAGATTTCCGACCGGACTCAGGTCAGAGTTCAGAAAACAGAAAAGTGGTGAGCTGGTGTGAGCAGGGCGCCGTCTAGCGTTTGAAGGTCTAGGAAAGCAAATCACATTTATACAAATGTATTTATTTGTTTGTTTGCTTGTTTGTTTAGATAGGACACTGTGGACACACTGAGTACTTTTATATTCTTTTAATACTTATATAGTTTTTCTTATATAGTTTTTTTTTGTACTTGTCTCTTGATACCTTACAATAGGGTATTATCCTGTATTATTACACCCTGGCATTAGTACTTTTAATTAAGCAGAGGATCCTGGTACTTGATAAGACTGTGGGTGGGTGGGTGGGTGGATGGATGGATGGATGGATGGATGGATGGATGGATGGATGGATGGATGGATGGATGGATGGATGGATGG